>JAPXFY010000022.1:69553091-69590591 GCA_030674185.1 Monoplex corrugatus
TTATTACTTCATCAGGAAAAAAGGAAAAGAAAATTAAGTATACATATCAAAGCATTTGCGCACATAATCTAAGGAAACGCCCTGGTGTTGACCACTCCGTCCAGTTCATCGCTCAGGGGAATCGACAAACATACCTAAATACAAACTTAACCATAGCTAAAGACACGAAAACTAATATGAAACGGGCCTAAATTACTTAAAAGTACTTCCACATGTCTCATTTCCCTAGAGCCAAAAAAAAGACTTAATACATGTACCCAATTATCAATCCTAAGAGAAGTATGTGATACTTTACATCAGCACAAAGCAGTACCATGTTTTCCAGTAAATCTATATATAGCACATCATGCATATTGATTTCATAAAATCTTCAACATTAGTCCAGAATCTTTTGACGTGCTAGCACTTTGAAAATACACGGTCAAATGAATGGACCAGTGAGGCAGAAAATGACAGGAAGAAATGACAGAAAGCAAATGAACAAGGCAGAAAGAAAGAGAGTGACAGTAAAGAGGAAATTTCTAGCACAGATTCTCTGGTGGGGATACTATTTATACTGAAAGAGCCCACAGTGTCCCCATGAGGAGCACTGATCACCCACAGCGTTCAGTAATGCAGATGTTCATGTTGTCAATAGCTGTGAGCAACCCTATGGTGTGTCTCATTCGTCATATTAGTATCGGACTTTTTAAATTACACTTTTTGATTCATTTATGTCCGCTCCAATACTGTTTTCCACACAATATTCAAAACACATTTCAATCCCAAGTAAGAACAATCATTGTGTAAGATTATGTTACAAAGTCATTTGCTTACATCCAAAACGCACCCCCATAAAGAAGAAAATTTACAGAATATCCGTGACAATATTATCTTCATACAGCATCCAAAACATATTTCAATCCAAAAAAAACAAAAAACAACAGATTTGCAAAATAAGGAAACAAAGTTTAAGACTATAGAGCAACATGCCAAATGAGAGTCAAATACAGTCAGTTATACAATCCATTTAGATTACTAGTGTGATGCATATTGTATAAAGAAAACCGTACATTTGCAGCTGTTTAAATAAACGTTGTCTATGTAAAAAATCAAAATCATTAAGTTGAATCCAAGGTTCAAACAGCGTGTGATTAAACGATCAGTCTTCTTGAAAATGAAAGAAAACCACTGTTAATTTTAGCATGATATTCTTTAATTTTCTGTCCATTTTCCAGCTTTGTGAGAGCATGCTTGAGATGTCTTTTAATTATTTGCCCCTGAGGAATGTCAGATAAGGTTCTCAATCGCCAGTCACTCATATGATCCTGTGCTGCTATCATCTATTTTTACAGGCAACTGCTCTGCCCAGCGAGGAGCGGGGAAACGGATCTGCTGTCTGTCCTGACACGCATTTCCAGTGTGCTGACAACGGTTATTGTCTGCCTGTTTTCGTCAGATGCAACAAAATCTTTGACTGCCCTGGTCACGAAGATGAAGCAGATTGTGAGAATTTCGTTTGCCCTGGATTCTACCATTGTAGGGGAACCAGTACATGTCTACACAGACGCCACCTGTGTGATGGCATAATCCATTGTCCTCAGTGTGATGACGAAATGCTGTGTAATCCTGCATGTCCAGCTGGTTGCACATGTGTTGGTCAAGCATTTTACTGTGTTCAGATCTTTAATACGTCTCCGTACCAGAACGTACGTTATTTAGATGCCAGTGGTAGTGGGTTGTTGCCTGAAAATCTTGACCATAACGCCTTTCTTGTCTGGCTCAGCCTGGCTCGTTGTAACATCCAGCACATCAGGCTGCCCACTTTACGTAACCTGCGAATCCTGGACCTAAGTAGGAACTATCTAACTGCCATCAACAGCAAAGATCTGTCCCATCTGCTCAATCTTCAACAGCTTAAACTGGCAGATAATCCGCTCATCTTCTTGTTCGAGGACAACATCACAAATGCAGTCATGTCGCAAAGTCTTCAGTCTTTAGACTTATCACACGTATCCATACATGAACTGGATCCTTCTGTGTTTAGTGTCTTCCCCAGGCTGAACACCCTGAATCTAACAAACTGTGGTGTGGACCGTGTCCTGGGCGATGGATTTCAGGCACTGCCTAAGCTTTGTGTTCTGGATGTACATGGATGTCCTTTTACGGTCTTTCCTCAAGACATTTTTCAAAGTATGCTGTATTTCTAATACATTCATGCCATTAATTAATTCATGAATAGTTATTTGATTTTGAAAGAGTTTATCTACTCCATGTTTTCTTATAAGCATTTCTCACAAAACATTACGATCATTCATTAAATATATGAAACAGACAGTATGGTTCAGTAATATTGTGTGAGTGGGGTTATATCACATTGTCAAAAAGGAAAGAAGGATGCAAATACATTCTTTAACAATGATTTTGGTTTATCTCTTCAAATAGGGTATCAAAAAGGTAGTTGTTGTCGTTTGGATTTTTTCTGCTTGGTTGTGTTTATAAACCTTACGAACGCAGAATGAGATTTTACTTAACAAGAAATATGCACAACTTATCAACATTACAAATGAAGGCAAAATCATGAAACAGTGGTCAACAATTTTAGCAGTCACAACAGAAACAGCCACTAAGATTCGTAGTTAACGTCAGCTCATAAGACAACTCTGGATCACTGATGAAATCCTTTGACAGTGCGATAGTAGAAAAGACCTGAGACAGAAATTGACGAGACAGTCCTAAAAGACACAAAGTGCTATCAACAGAAGTAGACAGAAGAAGGCAGAAAGGGCAAGACACTGGACTGAACCTTGAAAACTAAATAAGAGTATCGCCAAGAGAGTAAACCAGATAATTAAAGATCAGTCCACTACCTGAGAATGACGAAACAAACCGCAAGTACCTAGTACACACCTGAAACTACGTGATAGAGAAAGAAGGTATTCTCTGATACTGGACTAGATAAGCGAGGATCAATGGTCCTTAACTTCGTCTTTCCTTCTATTTCTCTCATACAGCAAAAAGTTTTATTACTCTGGATATTTTTGTATAATGTCTTACTTGGTGTATTTCAGTTTTCTAGCTCTGGGCAGATACGTTAACTAACAATGGTATGTTTGAAAAATTACTGTTAGCTAATTACATCTACTTTTGGAATACAACGTATCATCGTCATTGTTATTGTCATTGTCATTGATGTCAACAATGAAGACTACTACTTCATTCTTAAACAAAAGAACTTGCAATGAAGTCACTGTGGAAAGGGAAATGAAATTTCTGTTTTTATTTTGCAATGGTATACAGTGTAGATATCAACCCACTTAGATATCTCTGGTTACTAATCTATTTGATTTAAAACAAAGAAAACATTGCAAAAGATTTAGAATAGAAGCAGACAACAACGACAAATGAAGTTAGCCGTTTAAATGCATGTGTGCTCTGTGTGTGTGTGTGTGTGTGTGTGTGCGTGTGTGTGTGTGTGTGTGTTGTGTGTGTGTGTGTGTGTGTGTGTGTGTGTGTGTGTGTGTGTGTGTGTGCACGCGCGTGTGTGCACAAAACACATGAAACAATATTCACAAAACACGGCGACGGTATGTTGGTGATGAGGCTGCTTCTTTTGAAGGAGTTATGAATGACTTCTGCATGCTGTGGCCAAATCAAAATGGACATGTTATCCAGATTTGTATTTATCATCATCACCATGTGCCTTGCTGCATGATGGTGACAATCAGGGCCCTCCATACGATTCCGTGTTTTGTCACTGAATGCATACCTTCAGCCCTTAATGCCTCCATCCTCACTGCAAGACTGTCCAATATTTTCTCCTCAGGTCTATTCTGGTTCTTTTTTCCCCTTCTAGCTTTTCTGTTCTAACTAGTTGCTCAAATTTCTTCTGTCTCATAAAATGTCCTACAAATAATGCTTGTTTTTTTTCCTAATCTTCTTAATGTTCTTATTGTTTTGCTTCTTTCAGAACTGTCTCGTTTTTTTTGTTTTTTTGTTTTTTGCTGTCCATGGAAATCTTAATATTTTTCTCAGAAACCACATTTCAGCTGCCTCAATCTTGTTCTGACTTTGGATTTCTGTCGATTGTCCAGGGTTTGCATCCATATAGCAGTACTGATTCTACATAACATTGAAAAACACTTTTCTTGAATTCAACTAATAGGCATTTTTGGGTAAGAATGCTTTTCATTTTCTTCAAATCTAGATAATTCTAATGTGCATCTGCCCTCTGATGAGATGAATGTTCCCAGAAATCTAAACTTATCAGTTTGTCTTAATGTTATACCATTTTTTTGGTTATTTTATATGACGGAATTTCTTAGGGGTTTTGTTTTGTTTTGTTTTGTTTTTCTTTTCTTTTTTATTGATTGCCTTGACTTCGGTCATCTTACTATTTAGCTCTTGCCTTTATTTTTGCTTTCTATTTTTGTCATATTCACGGGATTTTACGTGTTTTTGTTTTTCATTTTTGCGGTTAGAACTGTGTCATTTGAATAACAAAAATTGTTTATCATTCGTTTTACTCCAGGGCATTCGTTTATGCTTCTCATGATGATTTCGCTGTTAGGTGAGAACAATTCTGGTGAAAGAACATATCCCTGTATAAACACTCTTGACATTTTAAAAAGAACATATCGTTTTCTGCTCTCATTGCGGCTGTTTGTTCCCAATACATATTCCTAATTCATTTTTTAGATCTTTTCCAGCAATACTGAGCTCTTCTAGCTGGTTGATCAATTCTTCCTGTCTTACCTGATCAAAAGCCTTGGTGTAATCAATTGATCTGTCTGTGGGATTTCTTAGGATATCTATTGCATTGACAGTTCCTTTCCCTTCGACGAATCCACATTGTTATTCTTCTATTTCTGGCGTGATTCTATTCCTTGTCCTCACAGTGAATATCCTGAATTGATTTTTGTCATATGACTCATCAAGCTAGATTATACGACTGAGTGTGCTCCAAAGCCTTCGCTTTCTTTGAAAATGCAACGAATTGACATATTGCGAGGTATTTGTCTGGTGTCATACATTTCATTTAGGAAGACTATTACTCGATATCAAAATGAGCTAAGCCTCAATCAGTTTTATTGTAATATTGTCTGGCTCTGGAGCTTTTTCTTGTTTCATCTTTTTCATCGCTGTTCCAGATTCATCTTACATTATTGGATGTCCTTCAAATTTCTTTCCAATGGCGTGTTCCTCCCTTCTGTCAGTCAAAAAGATCTTTGATATATTCTCCCTGTCTACCTAATATTTCTTTTTTTCCATAATGATTGTGCTTTTCTTTATTTTAAGCAACCAACTGATGTCATTTTTTTCGTATGAGAAGTGTATTCAATATTTCTGTATATGAACTTTAGATCTGTTTTTGAGTCGATTTTCTATTTATTTGCGCTTTGTTTCTAGCCAAGCTTCTTCAGATTTTTTAATGGATTTACTTATCTTTCTTTTGGTATACTTCCTTTATAGATTTACTTATCTTTCTGTTTGTATACTTCCTTTATAGATTTACTTATCTTTCTGTATGTATACTTCCTTTATAGATTTACTTATCATTCTGTATGTATACTTCCTTTATAGAATTACTTATCTTTCTGTTTGTATACTTCCTTTATAGATTTACTTATCTTTCTGTTTGTATACTTCCTTTATAGATTTACTTATCTTTCTGTTTGTATACTTCCTTTATAGATTTACTTATCTTTCTGTTTGTATACTTCCTTTATAGAATTACTTATCTTTCTTTTTGTATACTTCCTTTATAGATTTACTTATCTTTCTTTTGGTATACTTCCTTTATAGAATTACTTATCTTTCTGTTTGTATACTTCCTTTATAAATTTACTTATCTTTCTTTTTGTATACTTCCTTTATAGAATTACTTATCTTTCTGTTTGTATACTTCCTTTATAAATTTACTTATCTTTCTGTTTGTATACTTCCTTTATAGAATTACTTATCTTTCTTTTTGTATACTTCCTTTATAGATTTACTTATCTTTCTTTTGGTATACTTCCTTTATATATTTACTTATCTTTCTGTTTGTATACTTCCTTTATAAATTTACTTATCTTTCTTTTTTGTATACTTCCTTTATAGATTCACTTATCTTTCTGTTTGTATACTTCCTTTATAGATTTACTTATCTTTCTTTTGGTATACTTCCTTTATAGATTTACTTATCTTTCTGTTTGTATACTTCCTTTATAAATTTACTTATCTTTCTTTTTTGTATACTTCCTTTATAGATTCACTTATCTTTCTGTTTGTATACTTCCTTTATAGATTTACTTATCTTTCTTTTTGTATACTTCCTTCATAGATTTACTTATCTTTCTTTGTGTATACTTCCTTTATAGATTTACTTATCTTTGCGTTTATCAAATTTGTCCATTATTTCTCACTGTCCCCAATATTGACCAAGCACTGAATCTGTCGTGAAGAGATACACTAAACTCTTTACGAGTTGATTCATCTGTCTTTTAAGAGTCCAATATTATGTTGATTTCTGGCTGTTTTTTGTTTTCTTCAGTTTCAACCTAAATGGATATTACAGAATTGTGGTCGCTATTAGTATGTTCTGCGACTGACAATGTTTTTGCTACCAGTAAACAATTTCTAAATCTCTTATGTATCATTCCCTTCTTCCTCTGTGACCCCCCGCCCCCCCCAGACTCATCCCTTTTTCTGTTTTCTCCCCACCTCCATCCTCCAGCCTGCTTTACTATCAAACAGTCTCCACTCCCCATCTTTTGGATTATAGACATTACAGCCAGTTTATATCCAACAATAACAAAAAAACAAAAACTAACAAACAAACGAAAACAGGTATACAAATCTCAGTAAAAGATTGCTGAAAATAAACTTACAATTCTGCTTTTCTTCCCTGTTTACTGTCTACATGTCCGTCCTCACCTGACGATGAATGTGACTGTATTCCTCCTGTTCCTCTTGGCTTCTATGGAGTTTGGTGGCCAGAGGAGTAGCAGTCAGCCATTTATCTTGCCAATCCATTTGATAGACGCAACACTGCTGCAATGTTATGTTCAGCTGTCTGGTATTCTTGACGGTAGGAGGAGGTTGATGATAGATAAGTTATCAAACATCTAAAAGTGCCCTTTCTACTCTAAGTACAACAGTTATATTATACATTGTAAGTTTATATATGATTTTACCATCTCGATTTCTGAATCTGCACAGCATTGGTGACAGGACAATGAGACTTTTTTCCACTTGCCATCAATATTTGTGACCTAAGTGGCAAAAAAGTAATTGTCTATGGCTTGGCTACTATCTCAATGACAAGAAGAAAATCAGTGTAAAAGGGGAAAAAAACCTTGAAAGAGTCACCAGCTTTAAACATCTCAGTGCTACTATCTGTGATGGAGAACTCACACTAGGTATTTTGGGTAGAATACCACCGAAAAAAAACAAGTATTGTCAAAACTTAACACCATCTTGGATGATATGAAATATATTTCTCATTTCTAGAATCCAAGAATCAGATTTATACACTGCATTACACGTGGTATATCTTTGTGTGGATTGACCCTCTTCTGTCACAGTCTGTTCTTTTCTTTTTTCTAACATCAGCACATTGGACTGTTCCAGGACTGGATCAGCTGTCAACCATCAGAGCCACTAACTACAAACTTTGCTGTCCTGCCACATTGCCCACTCGCTTCAACCTTGCTCACTGCACAGCTCCCACTAATGAAATCTCCTCCTGTGAAGCTCTGCTGGGATCCAACCTCTATCGGGTATTTCTGTCTGTTTTTGCCACTTTTGCCATCCTTGGCAACCTTGCCAGTTTCATATTTCGTGTTGTTGCTACACGAAAGAAATCCAGGACTGGTTTTGATGTCTTTGTGGCTAATCTGTGCATGTCAGACTTTCTGATGGGCGTGTATCTGGCTGTGATTGGCGTGGCGGATCGAGTGTACATGGGGAATTATCTGTGGTACGATTATGTTTGGCAGAGGAGCGCTGCTTGTACAGTGGCGGGAATTTTATGTTTGATGTCGTGCGAAGTGTCGGCTTTTATCATTTGTCTAATCACTTTAGATCGGCTGCTCGTGCTGTGTTTCACATTTAGTCATATCCGATTTAGGACAACGAGTGCCTTGTTAGCGTCTGGTCTCATCTGGATGATTGGTCTGGTTTTAGCTGTTGTCCCTTTACTGCCTATGACAGCCCACTGGGATTTCTACTCCCAAAATGGCGTCTGCATCCCTATGCCAATAACTCGGAACAAATCTGCAGGACAAGACTACGCTTTTCAAGTACTGGTTGTGTTGAATTTTGTATTGTTTATTATCATCGCCTTAGGACAAGTACTGATTTACTGGTCAGTGCAGAAAAAACAGAATGAAGCAGCAGGATGGTCACTCTGTGGTCAAAACCACAAGAGACATAGCACTGGCTCGACGACTCATCACAGTGGCTGTGTCAGACTTTCTCTGCTGGTTCCCAGTCGGTTTCCTTGCCATGTTGGCTGCTAATGGCGCTCAACTCCCTGGTTATATCAACACCGTTGTTGTGACTTTTGTTATTCCCATTAATTCTTCCATCAATCCTTGTCTCTACACCCTCAACATCTTTCTGGAACGATTGCGTCGTCAGCAGGAAGAAAGGATTCTGCGTTCACTTATGACGCGTGTGGAGGCGGGTCTGGTTAAAATCAATGTTGCTCATAAGAGTGGAGGCGGTGGTGGTAATGAGAATGCTGATGGTACTGGAGGTCCTCCTGGCGACTAGAACTCATCACACATCATCTGTTTCTGGAGTTTCTTTTCAGAAGAACGAAACATTCAAACGCTGTTTCTGTTCGTGTTCTATCTGTCTCTTTGTTTCTGGTTTGTTTTGGGGTTTGTTTGTTGGAACACCAAGTGCATAGTGATAGTTTAGATGGTTTGACATTAAAAGTAATTATTCAAGATACTTTAGGTGCTCTTTTGTTTAATACATGGATTCTGTGAGTATTATGACACTAAGAACGATTGGACAACGTATGTTTGATATTCATTCTATTGTTTGTAAAGAAAGTATATTCAAAATTCATTAAGAATAAAAGTGAAACTGCATTATTCTATAGTATATTTTTTTTTAAAAAGACGGTGCAAGGTAAGCTGATATTAAACAGCTGTCTATTTCTGAAATAAGTCATAAAACGTAATTCATATCATAATCAGACACACACATATATATGCAAATACACAATACACTTTCTCTCTCAAACATAAACACACACACTCCTACAAGCTCACTACAACAAACAACACACACACACACACACATGCACGCACGCATACACACACACACACACACACACACACACACACACACACACATACACTCATACACACACACGCACACACATGCACACATGTTCAGAGAAAATCTACCATCTTTCAGAATTGGTATTCGATTGAATACTTCACCTGTTTATTAACTTTTGAGTCCCATACTATTCACTCAATCCACAGAGCGTGTGGGAGATGGTTTCAGATCTACCAAAGGAAAAGAATTTAGCCAGGATATAACAATGCATTTATTCTATCACAGTTCAAGCCCAAGTCACAGACAGGGTAGCCTTTCACTGATACTACTACCATGGCCTTCTACGTGAAAAATAAAAACGGGGAGTGGAGCCCTTGGTCATCCAATCTCTCCAAGCAGACGCAGATTCTCCTTCAGTTGTGTCATCAACAGAACATAACCCTAATGGCCAGCTACTTAGCAGGCAATTCCTACATCCTAGGGGACTCTTTCAGCAGGTCCCACAGCATAATCCATACAGAGTGGACTCTGAACTTTCAGGTTCTACAGCAGGTATTGGAACAGTGGTTTTGCCCCATGATAAATTTGTTGGCAACAAGCCAGGTTCAACGAGAGACTGTCCACATATTCCTTGCTGGTCCATGACCACAAAACTTACATTATTGTTAGAGTTGTTTAAAGCACAGCCAACTACGTAGAGCCATATCAGGGCTATAACTGATTCAAAACATGCAAAACTGCAACAGGAAAAACAAAACAAAAGAAAATTAAATTCACTATCAATGCATTCACGCATATAATCTAAGGAAATGCCCCCAGTGTTGACCATTCCATCCAGTTTATTGCACAGGGGATTTAAAAAAAGATAACACCTGAATACAAATATAAGTATACCTACAAACGCATGAATACAAATTGAATCACACCTAAGGACACCAAAACATATATAAAAAACAGGCGAAAATTACCTAAACTTGCTTCCGCATATCTCACCTCTCTAGACCAAAAATGCACTTAATACATACACCCAGTTATCAATCCTAAGAAAAAGTACGTAAGACTTTATGAACACATACAGGCGAATGGACCAGCAAGGCAGAAAAGGACAGATAGAAATAACAGAAAGCAAAACAACAAGCCAGAAACAAAGAAGGCGACAGAAAGGAGGAAATTTCTAGCATATATTGTCCAGAAGGTGGGGATATTATTTATACCAAAAGAGCCCCTGGCATCCCCCCCGGGTGAAAGCATACGTAGGTATAAAGCTTTGACATTGGATTGGAGCCAGCTGATGATCTAGGTCTTCCCACCCTTTCCAATCCTACATGAAGTAGGAAGGCATGCCCCAAACAGGCTGCAATAATTATCATCGTTCCAAGATGGCCAGTATATACCTCCTACCCCTGTGTCTTGAGGTACTAATTCCACTGCGCCCTCAACTCGATCTCCTATACAAACTGCTATGCCAACCTGCAGATGTGACATCTCCACGTGTGGATGTTCTGTGGGATCCAATCTCTTCACGAACACCAACTTCTCATGCAGAGTCCTCCCACACTGCATCAGTCAATCGGGTTTTAATATCAAGAGGGGCCACATCAAAGCTGTGGTTGTTGGTTCAATACATCTGTCACCAGGGTACTGAGTCGCTTTACAACTGTAAGTAGGTGAAATGGGTCAACTGGTGCCAGCAGCACGACGTTCCCTCCAACCTGCATCTGATCCAATTTGCTTGTGACATTGCCTGTCTGTCGTCCACGTTGGGTCTCTGCTAGCACTCAACTGTTTCCACCATGTCATCACAAATGTGCCCCCCTCTCTCTCTTCCTCTCTCTCTTTGTTTCACCCCCCCCCCTCTCTCTCTTTGACGACGTCCTCCTCTGGGACACAATTTGGGGAGCCACGCTTAATGATGCTAGGGATTGTAATATACTGCCAGCATGGGATGTCTTCTTGGTATTGGGTGCCCTCCACAAGGAGCCGCTTGAACCTCTGATCACCACGACTCCTCTCGATCTCATCTCACTCAAGACGTTTTTCTGTTTACTTCAGCCTCAGCAGCTGCAGGAGCTCCTTCAATGGTAATTGTCGAGATTTTGCCCTATATAAATATTGTAATTATTATGTATGCATGTGCGTACGTATGTATGTATGTATGTATGTATGTATGTATACGCTTAGATTTATGTATGTATGTATGTATGCATGTATACGCTCAGCTTAGATTTATGTATGTAAGTATGTATGCATGTATGTATGCATTATACGCTCATATGTATGTAGGTATGTATGCATGTATACGCTCAGCGCTTAGATTTGATTTTATCAAGATTTTGCGCTATATAAATAAAATATATTATTATTATTAATCCTGCTGACATCAGTTTCCAAAACGATGGCTTCGCTACGTTCTGGTTTCTCCCACAGTTCATGGCAAAGAACTAGGCACCTGTGGGCCCATCATTGGAGATTCACATCCACACCTCTCCACCATTTTGGACTGGTCAGACCCTGATCATTTGTAGCGCCTAGTTATGTGCCTAAGGTGTTATTTTTACCGTTACAATGATCAACACTGTTCCCAACGCAGGCTCCTTATATCATCAACCACAAGAATTACACTTGAACAATTCAGAACAGCTTCTATTCAAAAAGAACAGACAGAAGCAGAACCCCAGGTTGCAGGACCCTTCCCATGCAGCACTTGTGAAAGACATGTCTACAGGACCAGTTTTGTATCCCACTTGAACACCCACACCAGGGTGATAAAGGACCGGTCATTGTCATCATCATGTGCGCTGCCACATGGCGTTTGGCGATCATTGCCCTCCATATGTATCTATCCCCTGTTACCACAAGCATATCTTCCACCCTCTCTTTCTTCAGCCACCTTGCAAGTCCATCCAGTATTCTCTCCCTGGGTCTACCTGGTGCTCTCTTTCCCTCCACCTTTCCTGTTGTGACCAGGGGCTCTAATTCCCCTTTCCTCATAAAATGACATAAATGTTGCCTATCTTTTCCTAATCGTCCTTATGAATGATCTTCTTGTGTCTACCTCCATCAAGACTGTCTCATTTGTTTTCTTTGCTGTCCATGGAACTCTCAACATGCTTCTTAGAAACCACATTTTGGCCGCCTCAATCTTGTTTTGGCTTTGCGCGTTGATTGCCCATACCTCACAACCGTATGATATTGTCGGTTCTATATAACTTTGACGAACTCTCTTCCTGACGTTAATTGACAGGCATCTGTTGGTAAGAATGCTTTTCGTCTTCTTGAATGCTGTTTTGGACCAGTATGCAAATTCATCAATCTGATCTTTGGGGACTCCATCGTCACCTAGACCTAGGACCAATCGTATCTTGGTCAAGTGCAAAATCTATGAGACAGCTAAACCATACCATTACTGTTTCGATTACTTGTGGTGCCACACAAGTTGGACAGGTCAAAGGTTGAAGCCTGACAAAGGGCAATCTCAAGGTCGTCCAGGTTCAACACAGGGTTAGCAACCCACTCCCACAAAAAGACTTGTCAAGGAAATGGCGACAGAAGAAACCAGCACTACTGTGTGCTACGAGCTAGCAGTCATCAAAGATACAGAGGCTGGAACAGAAAAGTGGAAATTTCTTGCACAAAATTTCCGGAAGATGAGGACACTACTTATATTGAAAGAGCCCCTGAAATTCCCACGGGGGTGGGCAGCAAGCAATGGGCTGGGACTGAAGTCCACATATCAGATCTCACATCCACGACTGTATCAGAAGAACGATATAATGGGCATAACAGTGCAGTGAATGGATGTGTGATCAATACCTTTAACATGCTAGAAATACACAGACATACAGTAATGACACTAAACACAAATTGTATCCAAGAATTTGGAGTCTGGAGTTTAAGAAGGATTGAACAGCACCACTTCTTAAGCGCTAAAAAATCTAACACTTATCTGACAGACTCCAGAATTTGAGAAACTATATGCGCTGGCAAGGTGTTGACGTGGGAAGAAGAACAGGATCCATGAAACAATGACACCATCACAATGAATGGAGCATTAACAAGGACTGAGAACAAGCCAACTGTTATGTTGTAGGGGAAACGTGGGATTGAACTTAAGAAGACATGAAATGCTGACTCCAGGGCTCTATCAAAAGAACCAGTCAGCCCACGACTGCCATGAAGTAACAACAGCAAAACACTAACCTTAACTAAAGCAAATTAAATTAACTATCCTCCTCCTCCTCATCATCATCATCATGTGCCCTGCCACATGGCGGTGATCGTGGCCCTCCATTTGCATCTATCTTTTGTTGCTGCAAGTACATCTTCCACCTCTCAGCCACCCTGCAAGCCCGTTCAATATTTTTCTCCCTGGGTCTACCTGGTGTTCTCTTTCCCTCCAGCTTTCCTGTTGTGATCAGGTGCTCTGATCCCTTTTCCTCATACAACGGCCTGTAATGTTGCTTATCTTTTGCTGATCGTCTTTATCAATGATCTTCTTGTGTCTGCCTCCATCAAGACTGTCTCATTTGTTTTCTTTGCTTTCCATGGAACAATATTCGTCTTAGAAAACCACATCTCGGCTGCCTCAATGTTGTTCTGGCTTTGCGTGTTGATTGTTCACGCTCACAACCATGTAAACCCTTGGTAAAGGAGGAGATACTTTGTAACCTCTCAGGTTAACATGTCTGCATACCTGCTAGCACCTACAGTCCCTTTGTGTGTATACACAGGAAGAACGTGAAATACACACATTGAAGGTCTTGTAAGTCATGTATGGTCTGGCATCAGTAGGGTTAAAACACATGGAGAACTTGAAATACGCACATTAAATGTCTTGAAAGTCATGTATGGTCTGGCATCAATAGGGTTAAAACACAGGGAGAACTTGAAATACACACATTGAAGGTCTTGTAAGTCATGTATGGTCTGGCATCGGTAGGGTTAAAACACAGGAAGAAAGTGAAATACACACATTAAAGGTCTTGTAAGTCATGTATGGTCTCGCATCAATAGGGTTAAAACAAAGATGTTTCCAGGAACTGACCCTGGCAGTGACCATGCCTTTGTTATGATGAACTTTCAAGTACTGCTGACGAACAGCAAACAAATGAAAAACAGCTGTATCAAATTCGACCTTGATAAACTAAAAGATTCCGACCAGACCAATTTCGGTTCTTCACCAGAATATAATCTACTTGTCTGTGATACGACCATTTGGGAGTTACCATGTCGATGGTCAGAATGCTGTATGTTCACCAAGAAGTCAGCAAGAGCCAAGTCATTATCTGGCGAATTCTAGCAGATATATATCCTCTATCATTGGTACTCTTGTTACAAAAAGGGCGGCAGAAATTATTACTCTGGTTTTCTAAGAAATCTGTAGCAACTTTGTCGTTCCAGTCACTCTGAAGGATGAAAATGTCTTTGACGTCAACTCTGCCGATGACTGTTTGAAGTTTGATGTAGAGTTCTTCAATCAGACCATCGTCATAGTATAGTGTAGGAGCATACATTTGCACTACTGTGATGTTAAATGGTTTTGGTGGCAAGCTTCTAGTGGAAACAGGGCAGCATCCCAGTGCAGTGTTCCTGATGTTTTTGGAGATGAAAACCCCACCCCATCTGAATGTTTATCCTCTTTCCACTATAGTTCAGGCCATGCCCTTCATCGGTCTGTATCTTTCCATTGTTTTTCTATCCAATTTTGCAAAGGCTGAGAATTTGCCATGGGTGATGTCCATCTCATGGGGATATGGATTTTCCAAGGAAAGGACCTAATACAAGCGAATTGATTCTTCTTGTCTCGGAAATGCGCGGATCCGAGGAGGTTTCTCACCCATGAATAAATGAACAAATGAATGAATGAATGAATGAATGAATGAATGAATGAATGAATGAATGGTTACTGAAGACAAACAAACAGTGAAACGCTACTGACACTGTTGAGAGAGAGAGAGAGGGACAGAGAAAGCGAGAGAGAGAAAGAGAGAGAGAGAGAGAGAGAGAGAGAGGAGAGAGAGAGAGAGAGAGAGAAAGTGAGGAGAGAGAACAAATAGGAAGGTTGTAAGAAAGAAAGAAAGAAATATATTATGTATCTTCACACAGACAAGCGGACAGAATATAGAATTAAAAATACGGTACAGACGGACAAAATAATAAAGTTAAAAGAAGGAAAATATGAAAAAGAGCAAGAAAAACAAATAAACAAACAAACAGACAAAAGAACAATTTGGCAAGTTAGCTGATCTGTTGTGTGCAAACTAAATTGAGTTTATATTTCCTTGCCATCTTTTCTGTTCCCTTGCAAAAACCAGTTGGCTACAAATTTCCGTCCGTCTTATCTCGTTAGTTAAATTGATATATAAAATTCGACTCGTAATTCTTGAGTGCATTTTTGGCGCAAACGCAACGGAAAAGTCTTGCGTTATCTCGTCAGTTAAATTAATATACTGACATTCCACTCACAAATATGTGTATGTTTAGCGTAAACGCATTCTACTTGTACTTATTGTGTGCATGTTTGCTGTAAACGCAGCGTAAAAGTACTGCATTATCTCGTCAGTTTAACATATAGACATTCCACTCGTAATTCTTGAGTGCATGTTTAGCGTAAAAGCATTTTGCTTGTAATTCTTGTGTGCATGTTTGGCGTAAACAATGTAAAAGTACTGCATTATCTCGTCAGTTAAATTAATGTATAGACATTCTACGCGTAATTCTTGAGTGCATGTTTAGCGTAGACGTATTCTACTTGTAATTTTTGAGTGCATGTTTGGCGTAAACGCAATGGAAAAAATACTGCGTTATCTCGTCAGTTAAATTAATGTCTAGACATTCTAATCGTAATTCTTGAATGCATGTTTGGCGTAAACGCAATGGAAAGTAGTAAGCTTAGTGTATCCGTTTCGAGATAAGATTCTGATCCATATCGAAAAAAGTCAACATAATTGATAGTATTGTGACTGCTGCTTCCCTGGGTGGTTTTCTGTTCGTATGTTTCTAAGTTTAGTTTATGAAAATACTCATACTTTATTTGGCACTGATGGAACTGAAAAGCGCTAATGAACAAAAGAAAAAAGAAAAAAAACTGTAAGCATGGTGTACAGATCTGTGCCCCCATTAATATTTTTTTCCAAAAGTACATCCTCTGTCAACCGAAAAGTCTTAGTCTAGACTCGTCAAC
Organism: Monoplex corrugatus; assembly: GCA_030674185.1. Classification (NCBI taxonomy): domain Eukaryota; kingdom Metazoa; phylum Mollusca; class Gastropoda; order Littorinimorpha; family Ranellidae; genus Monoplex; species Monoplex corrugatus. Next base: position 69,569,536 of record JAPXFY010000022.1, read on the forward strand.
CTATCACGAAAAGCTTGTATACAGCTGTGTAAAGGATCCTCCTTATAGCGTGGTATCAAGGAAGTATTACAAATACACTTGACTTTCCTTCTTGAGTCTTGTTTCAGTTAAGTTGCTGTCTATAAAATTCAAGGACTCAAGCTAAAGAATAGAAAAAAGTAAAGAAAGAAAATGAAAACAAGATGGTCAAGCACTTTATCGAATTCCCATTTACACAAACATCATTACCAAAAAATTCAGAGTGTCTGTTTTCCAAAGCTGCCATGACTTGAAGAGAATCAAAACGGAATACAAACTTGATGTGAAGACAGGACAACGGAAAAACGAGATTATTATTATAGTTGCTTAAAGCCAAGCCGACTGCGTACAGCCCTATCAGGGTTATAACCATTTAAAACCTACAAAAATACTTCAACATCTGTTATTGTTCTGTCCAAAGCCCAGCCGACCGCATAGAGCCAACCAGGATTATCAACATTTCAAAACATACAACAGCACTTGAACCGGGGGAAAAAAAAAAGAAAATTAGACATTTTCGATACATGTGTGCACATAATCTAAGGAGAAACCCCTGGTGTTGACTGCTCCATCCAATTTGTCAAAACGGGGTCTAAAAAACATACCTCTTTTACAAAGTTAAACATAACTAAGGACACAACAACATATTTTAAAAACAGGCCCTTAATTACATCCACATATTCTCATTTCCCAGAGCCAAAAATGCACTTAATTACATGTACCCATTCAACAGTTAGTAACAGACTGTATGTAAGGCTGTATCAAACGCATGCAGGTGAATGGACCATCACAGCAGAAAATGTTTAGGAAGAAATGATAGAAAGCAAAGAAACAAGGCAGAAACAAACAGAGTGACAGAAAAGAGGGAATTTTAAGCACAGACTTTCCAGAAGTGGGGATACTATTGATACTGAAAGAGTCCCCGGCATCCCCCACGATAGGGACACGTGACACTGAACTTGACGCCGTGACCAAACAAACGTGGGACTCTTGATAAGTCATTTCAAAGTAAAATCACTCTATGTGAAACGAGATGCTTTAAGACAGACCATAAACGTCACAAGAAGACAGAAAATCACAAATGAAATAGGAGTCGAGCAGGCTGGAACTGTGCAAGTCATGAAGTTTATTGAAAAAAAACTGAAATGGTTTGGACATGTTATCAGAATACCAACCAATCAGCCTGCTACGAAAGTATTCTACACAAGAGACCCAAGGTTCAAGAGCAGAGGCGACCAAGGAAGTGATGGCTGGATGGTGTGAATGAGATCTGGTATGTTGGCTAGTAGGTAGAGCCATGGACTCAAGTTTCTGATATCTTGAGCTCAATCCCAGCCCGCATCATTGACAACTGGCCTGTTTGCTGCTCAACTTAATGTTTCCATCTTTCTGGTGGTGCCAGCTTAGTGTTTCATAGGTCCCTTATCCCCCTTTTTCCACTTCAAGACCTTGCCAGCGAAAAGGGTTTTTGTGCAGGCTCAGGAAATTTTGTCAGATAATTGATGGCAGGATTTAGGTGGAATGCGTTATAGAGCTGTCCGGGCGCAGTGAATCCGTCTTGAAATAACTCCAATAACTACAATAGGACTCTGTCAACAACACAATTCATCTTGAAATAACTCCAATAACTACAATTAGGACTCTGGCAACAAACAAACCTGTCAACAGTGGAAGTCACGTATGTAGCCCAGACATGTCAGTTGTCAGCTGTCATCTCTCCTCGACATCCTTAATTAATGGGTACCAGAGTCAGGACCATGCTGTTAACTCCTCGACATCCTTAATTAATGGGTACCAGAGTCAGGACCATGCTGTTAACTCCTCGACATCCTTAATTAATGGGTACCAGAGTCAGGACCATGCTGTTAACTCCTCGACATCCTAAATTAACACTTTGGCATCGTCAGTGGCTATTTGACCTACTTCCCTGCCACTGACTACTTTCCCTGGAAAAGTGCATTTTTAGGCCACTTTGAATTAATTTTCACAAGGCGTCCCAAATGACTAACATCAACATGTAGGGTATGGTTAGAAAGGTAATTTAATCTTCTTTTAGGATATCTACAGTATAAGGTTTGTTCGGACATGCTTTGAGGTTATTTGTGCAATGAAATATCATGGTTGAGGAGCATTTCAGACAAGCATTTCATCCATTCAGCAGATGTAAACAAAACAGAAAAAAGAGATTCGCCAATTCTCCATGACTTGTTTTCATCTGATCAGAAGCTCAGAAAAAGTACACACACACACACAAACGTTCCACAATCCTGAGTGAACGCGACATCGCGCATTCGCAGGGGCCCATTTTTTCCTTTTTTTTTCAGTGAAGGCACGCGGTTCGGGTGCCCTTTTTTCTCGCGCCCGAAAAATTCTTCAAATAGATTTTTACTCGGGAATTCACCTCCAGTATTTAGAAATTTGGGAATAGATTGTTTAAATAGAGGTTTTTCCCTTGCCGTAATGGCTTCCGTATGAATTTTTTTAACGCAAAACGTAGATTTCCCAGCGTTACGTTTTTCAGCGGTGAGCTTGCTGAACGTTTTAAACCTAGCGGCCCCCAAGCTAGGGGTAGCTTCTTTTGTAAAAAATTTTTAATGGGCCCCAAGGCCCGGGCCTTGCTTTTAACCCCTCGACATCTTAATTTAAGGGTACCGGGGCGGCCGGTTTTTCCCCCCGGATTTTTTGTTTAAAAGGGTTTTTTTTTGTCACAGAATTTTTTTCCTTTCTTTTTTAAGGTTTTTGGGGGTTTGGCCCGGAGTGGGTTAATGTCCCAAACCTGTACGAAAGGGCCCGGGGGTTCTTTTCTGAATTCGACATTTTTTTTTTCCCCTAGGATGGTTCATATTCTGGGGTTTCAGTATCGATGTATTCAATAATTAAAAGGCCCAAAATTTTTTTCTTCTTTAATTTCCCACGTATTGGTGCATTAAAAAACGTAAAAAAACCAACAGCAAATTTTTTTAAGTCAATGATTGTGGGGATTAAAAAACTTAAAAAAAGATAAACAGAATAAAAATTTTTGGGTACCTGTATTGTGGATTCAACACGTAAAAGAACCCCGCAAAAAATTTTTAAATTTTCCATGTTGGGTGCTTAAACCCCGGGAATAAAAATAAAACACAAACATTCTCAGGTCTTTTGTTTTGGTAATTCAACCATGAAAAGAATTTAAAAAGAAAAAAATTTTTTGTTGGGTCCCAGGTTTTGTGTACTTCAACCTTGAAAAAAAATTTAACGCAAAACAATATTCTGGGTTTTCCATGTATTTGTGTGCATTCAAAAATTTAAAAAATTTTTTAAAAACAACAAAAAAATTTTCTGAGGGGGTACCTTGTATTGTGGGGGCATTAACACTTGAAAAAAAAATAACGCAAAATTTTAAAAGGTTTTTTATGTTGATTAAGAAATTTAAAAGGAACCCCAAACGTCGGGAAACAAAAACCCTTTTGATGGACTCTTTTGCCTTTGGATGCACGTTTTTTAAAGACCCCTGGAGCTAAAAACCCGAAGGCAGGGTTGGTAGCTCCCCTGGTATGAATTTTTGCAGAGTTTTTGTTTCCCCCAACCTTCCCTTGAAGCCAATGCCTTTTCCCTTTTGGGGTTGTCTTGGTAAAAAAAAAAATTTGGGTGGCTCTGAATTGTGCACGCCCCCACTGTCAAAAGGGAGAGCCCCTGAGTTTCACACAAAATTACACTGTGACAAAAGGAATCAATGTGTTTAAAAAATTTTTGAAATTATGAAAATTTTCATTTTAATAAGTGCAAAAAAAAGGTCAAAAAAACCCCGGGGGGGAAAAAGAAGGTAAAGTGTGCCAGTGGCAAACGGGAAAAATTTACTGTATGGGGGTTGGGGGTTTTTAGGTTCCCCCCCCCCCCCCTCTAGAAATTATTTTTAGGTTGGTTTAAGTTGTGCGTCTGGGACTTTGGGCAAATTTCGGGAAATTTTCAGAGACAAAGGCATCTGTTTCACGAAAAAAATTCTTTCATAAGCCGATATTTTTTCCCTTTTGTTTAGGTTTTTTTATACCACACAGCAAACCCACACACACCCCACCCCAAAAAAGCAATACAAAACACCTCCCCAAACCCCCAACCACAACACCACAAAACCAACCACACACAAAACACAACCACACCACACACCCCACAAATACATCTTAAAAATCACCACACGAGGGATGGTTCCCCTGCTAATCGTTTTAAAAAAAAACTTTTTCAGCCCCCAATAGAAAAAACACGCTTGAAACCCTGTTGGAAAAAAAGGGGGGGGGGGGAAAAAAAAAAACCACAAACAACCCCCTTGGAAAAATTTGTTTTTTAAAAATTTTTTCGGAGCAGCTCGCCTTTTCTGCGGTCGCCCAAAACAAAAAAAGGTTTTGGGTTTTGGGGTGAGGGGGGGAGGATAGGAGTCAAAAAACAGGAAACCTTCCCCCGTTGTAATGGTTATAGGTTTTGGTTACAAGTTTTTGCCGGTAGCTGTAGGGGTTTTTGTGGTTGCTCTTGTCTTTTTGTCTTTCTTCTTCTCTTTTCTCTCTCTTTTTCTCCCCACAAAATTTCACACACCCAAACAGCACCAAACCCCCACACACAAACAAACCTCACACAACCACACACCACAAACACCACAAACCACACCCCCACAAAAACCAAAAAAACACACACAAACACACAAACCACCACCCAACACAACCACACAATTTCAAAAACACCCCAAAACCCCACCCCAAACCACCACACGCACTTAACCTATTACTTTTTCCCCCCCCCCCTTTCCCCACCCCTCTGCACGTCAACCAAAAGTTGAAAGAAAAACTTTAACCCCCCGTTTTTCCCCACCCTTCCAAGGGGTTTGTTTTTTTCAAACATGGGTTGGGTGCGGGGGGCCAAAAAGGTTAAGTAAACTTTTAGTGGTTTTTTTGCTTTGGTAAACTAGCGAGGGTGAGTTGAAAGCGTCCACCACCTTTCCCCCTTCTTTGGGGCAGCCTCTCGTCTGTGGTGTTTTTGGGTGTGTGTGGGGGTTTTGTGTTTTGTGTGTTTGGTGTGTGTTTTGTTGTGTGTGTGTGTGTGGGTGTGTGTGTGTTTTTTGTTTTGTGTGTTTTTGGTATGTGTTGTTGTGTCTTTTTGTGGGGGTGGTCTGTGTGTTTTGGTTGGGGGCCCCCTTGTGTTTCTGTGTGTGTTTTTTTGTTTTTTGTGTGTTTTTTGTGTTTTTTAATTGGGGGTTGGGTTGTTGTGTGTGTGTTTTTTTTGGGTGTTGATTTTTTTGTGTGTGTGTGTGTGTTGGGGGGTGTGTGTGTGTCGTGTGTGTTGTGTGTTTTTTGTTTTTTTGTGTTTTGGTGTGGGGCTTCGTGTGTGTGGTGCATCCCCTTGTGTGTTGTGTGTGTGTGTGTGTGTTTTTTTTGTGGGGGTGTTTTTGTGGGGGTGTGATGTGTGGGTGTGTGTGTGTGTGTTGAATTTGGAAGAGAGGAAAAAAAGCGCTTGGTGCTCGCTTTTCTTTTTTTGTTTAATGATTTTTTTATTTATTCATTTAGGTGGTTATTTTTTTTTTTTTGGGTTTTTTTTAAAACTAGTTATTTTTTTTTATTTTTTTAAAAAAAGGGGTTAGAAAGTTAGTTAGGGGGGGTTTGGGGGGGTTTTTTTATTTATTTATTTTTTTATCTGTTTGTTTTTTTTAAAAATTTTTCATTTATTTAATTGTTTACCCCAATTATTTTTTTTAGGTATTATTTTTTCCCCAAATTTTTTTATCATAGGGAAATTTTCCCTTTGAGTAATAGAATCCTCTTAAAAAAAACTCAAAACCCCCAAAGGGGAGTGTTACAGCGCTGGGGGGGAATTTTTCCTAAAATGCGTTTCCCCCTAAAAATGAAGGTCGTTATTATTTGGGGGTTTTTTGGGGGGGGGTTTTTTATTTTTTGGGGGTTTTGTGTGTGTGTGTGTGTGTGTGTGTGTGTGTGTGGTGAGTGTGTGTTTTGGGGGGTTTTTGCGTGGTGCTTTTTGTTTGGGCGTGGTGTGCGTGTTTTGGGGTTTTTGCGTTTTGTGTGTGCTTTGCGGGGGGGGTTTTTTTGGGGGGAAAGCGTTGTTTTGTTTTTGGGGGGTTTTGGGGGGTTTTGTGTGGGGTGTGTGTGTTTTGTGTGTGTGTTTTCGTGGGCGCGCATGAAAGTGAGGGGGAACGAGAGGGGGATGTGTGTGATTTTTGTATGTTTAATGAGAGGGGGGTTGTGTGTTGAGTGGGTGTGTGGTGTGTGTGTGTGGGGTTGTTTGTGGTTTTGGGTGTGGGTGTGTTTTTTTGGGGGTATGTACGGAGTGTGTGTTTTGGGGGGTGTGTGTTATGTGATTGTGTATTTTTGGGAGGTTTTGTGCGCGGGGTTTCGCCGCGCGCGGGGGGCGGCTTTTGTTTGTGTGTGGGGTGGGGTTGGTGTGTGGGGGGAAAAGAAAAGAAAAAATGTTTGGTGTATGTGAAAAGTGTGTTTAAGCGCGCGGTTTTTAAAAAGAGGGGGTTTTTATGTGTGAGAGGAGCAGACAGGACAGAAAGAGAAAGAGACAGAGAGAGATAGAGAAAAAACGGGGCGGGGCGAGGGGAGAGAGAGAAAAGGGGAGGGGGAGAGCCCCGACTGGGGAAAAACAGACAGACAGCAGACAGACGACAGACAGAAAAAGAAAAGGAAAATTTTTAAAATTTTACTTAGGGGTTTAAAAGGCAACTAAAAAAAAAGGGTCTCTCTCCCTTTTTCTCTCTTCACACCCCCAAAACAAATTTCACACCACCCCCCAAAAACCACACCCCACACGCACGAAAAGCCGCAGGGCACACCCCCCTCACATCCCCCACACTTTTTCAGGGGACGGGACCACATCATCTTTTCAAAACACACCAAAACAACACCACACCCCAAAACCACAAAAACCAACCCCACATTAAAACACACAAACACGAAACACCGAACGCACAAAACCACATCACAGAAAAAACACAAGAAAACAATTTTTAAAAAAAATTTTTTCTAACATAAAATACACCCCTCGGGGCGCTACACCCACGGGTTTAGAAAAAATTTTCCCCCGGTTTGTTTCTTTATTTTTTTTCAAGAAGAAAAAAACAAAACCCCAAACACTACATAATAAAAATTTTATAGATAGTTTTATAGTTTGATAAAATTGTTTTGGGTAGTTTTTTTGATAGTTTTGATATTTTTAGATAGATAGTTTTGATAGATAGATAGATATTACAAAAACCAAAAGGGGCCCCAAATTTTGTAAAAAAAAAATTTCCATTCACTTTTTCCCAAGGTTTCCCAAAAGGACATTACACATATATTTGAAAAATTTTAATTTTTTGGGCCCAAAAAAGATACGGGTTTAAAATTTCCCGTAAAAAATTTTCGTCAGTGTGTTTTTTAAAAAAAACTGGTCAGTTTGAAATTTTCCCCTTTTGTTCTATTCTTAAAAGGGGGGTAAAATTTTTTTTCGATTTCTTACAAAATTTTTTCCCCAATAAAATTTTTTTTTTTTCCAAAATTTTTTTTTGAACGATATTGGGGTGTCTTTGTAAAACGTGGAAAGTAAAAACACAAAAAAGTAAGAAAAACTGAGGAAAAATGAATTTTAAAATTTTTTAAAAAAGATTAAAAGGGGTTTTTTTGGACAGGGGGGACGCCCCCCCCACACACACACCACACACAAAAACACACACACACACAAACACACACACCACAACACACACCCACCACACCACAAAAAACACAATTTTCTAACACACACATTTCTTTTTTTTTTAGGGGTTCACAAAAAATTTTTTTATATTTATTTTTTGGTCTGCTTTGTTTAAAAAATTTTTTTGCGTGTAAAAAATTTTGATATTTTTTTTCCCACATTTGCACCCCCTCGAAAATACCAAAATTTTGGGGTTTGGAAACCCAGTTAAACCTGGTTTTAAAAAAAATTTTTGTCGTGAACATAAAGTCTTTTTTTTTGGGTTTTTAAACAAAAAACAAAATGTTTATCAAAACATGAATTTTTAACGGGGGAATTTTAATTGAAAAAAAAAAAATTTTCAAAATTGACAATAAAGAAAATGTTTAAATTTTTTTAAAAATTTTTAAAAATAAAAGAAAAAAAATGCAAATATTAAAAGTCTTGACACAAGTCTTTGACTTATACCAAACCCCCGTTCTGGGAAAAGTTGGTAAAAGGGGCTAAAAAATGCTTCATGTTTTTTTTTGAAGGATTAAAACCCTACAATATCCACCCTTGGGGGCTGTTTTGCAAAAACCCCTAAAAAACCCCGGTGGTTATATGGGTTTTGTTTTGCCTAATGAGTTTGTTTTTTTTGGGACCAGGAAATCAGCTAAAAGGGAAGTGAAAAATTTTTCCTTTAGTCTGCCCACCTTTTTCAGGGGCCGGGGGGGTTTTTAAAAAGATGTGTTTTAACCTTTTGCATTTACACAACCCTTTTGGATTAGTAGTGTGCGTTTGCGTGGGGCTTTTTGCGGTTGAGCGGGGTGGGGGCTTTTATGCGGGGGAGGGGGGGTTGTTTTTACTGTGGGAAAAAAAGGAGCATTATGATGTGCAGTTGCGCTTTTATGTGGTCGTTGGCTGTTTTTTTTTTAAATTTTTTTATTTAGAGTGGGGGCCCCCTGCCTTATGTTGGGTGACAAGGCTGTATTTTGGATGTGTGTGGTGTGGGGGGTTTTTTTTGTGGGTTTTGGGGGGTGGTTTTGTGGTGTTGTGTGGGGTGTTGTTTTGTGTGTGTTGTTTGTTGTGGATGGGGGGTTGTGGGGTGGTTGTGTGTTTGTGGTGTGGTGTGTGTGTGGGTGTGTGGGGGGTGGTTTGGGGTGTTTTGGTGTGTGTGTTTTGTGGATGTGTGTGGGATTGGGGGTGTGTGGGTGGATGTGGTGTGGGGGGGTTTTGTGCTTAAAATCGCCTTTTATGCCCTGCATGTGTGATTGGTTTTCGTGGGGTCTTTTTTTGTGTCAAATTCGCCCTTGTTGATTGAATTGGGATTTTCACACGCAAAGGATTTTTGTATATTTGTTTGAGTGTGTGTGTGTGTGTTTTTTGGTGTTGTGGGTTGGTGGTTGTGTGTGTTGTGTGTGGGTGTGGTGGGGATGTGTGTGTTTTTAGGTTTGAAATGTTGTGTGTTTGTGGTGTGGTTTTGTTTTGTGTTTTGTGTGGTGGGGGTGGGGGTTTGTGGGGGGTGTTTTTGGTTTTTGTGTTATGTGTGTGGATCAGTGTTAGACGTGCGCATGAAAAAATTAAACTGTTCTTTTAAGGGTTTTCGATTGGCTTTTTTCCCTTTCAAGTTAAATACAAATTTTCTTTTAAAAATTTTTTTTAAAACAAAAGGGGGTTCCAGCACATGCTTAAAGAGGGAAAGGGGGGGAAAAAAAAGACAGATAGAAGACAAAAGATTTGGGGGGGAAATTAAGGGAAGAGGGGATTCGTGATTCAATTTGCTTTCCCCGGCCATTTTTGGGTCACCTCAAAAAAATCACTCGTCAGGGCCACGAAGTTTCCACTGGGCCCCGGGTTTTAAACGGAAAAAAACAATGAATTTCGTGTATTTCAGGTGCATGCACATTCACAAAAAAAATAGGGGGCCCCAAGGGTTACACAGTGTTCCCCAAAAAAAATTTCATGTTTTATTTTATTTAAGGCATTGCTTTTCATTACCCGACTTTTTTTTTTTTCTTTCTTTCTTTTTTTCCTTTTTTTTCTGTCTGTCCTTTTTTTCTTCTTCTTTTTTTTTTTCTTCTTCTTTTTTTTTTTTTTCTTTCTTGTTCTTGTTCTTTTTTTTTTTGTTTCCCCCTCTTTTTTTCATGTTTTTTCTTTTTTTTTTACAATGGGGTTACTTTAGTTTTTTTGTCTGTTTTAAAAAAAGGGTTTCTGGGGGATTTTAAATGCTAAAAAGGAATTTTTAGCGGGGAGAGCTGGGGGAAAAGAGAGAGAAAAGGTCTGTTTTTCCTCTATCCGCCTTCCCTTTGGCTTTCCCCCCGGTCTACAACCTGGCACCTGGGGGGTTTTTAAAGCTTTTTAAAGTTTGGGGGGTTTTGGTTACGACCCCTTTTTTTTTAATGGCAATTCCAATTATCTGTTTTTGGTAATTAGTGTTGCAGGTGACATTTCCGTATCTGTCCCTTTTTTTTTTTCGTTAAAAAAAGAGTTTCTTTTGATCTTGCCCCCGCTTTTTTTTAAAAAACTTTTTCCAGGGTTTTGTTTTTTCTCTAAGATGTGTTTTTTAAGTTGAAGTTTGGCCCAGGGGATTTTTTCCCGTTAAAAAAGGGGGGGTTGGGTTTTTTGTGGGGGGAAGCATCACTGCAGTCCAGTTAATCATTTACTTTCCTTTTTTGTGAAGGGGTATATTTTTTTTTTCTATAAATTATTTTTGTACGTGAATTGCCAAGGGCCTTTTTTTTTTTTCCGGGGGGGTTTTAAATTCCCCCGCTGAAGGGCTGCAAACAGGATTTGGGTTTTGGGTTCTCCTCTGGAAAAACAAATCCAAAAACCCCCAGTTACAATTTGGGGGTAGTGGGAGGTGGGGGAAAACTATACCTGTCTTTTTTGCGTTTTTAACCAAGTTTTTTTTCGTTAATGTAGTTTTTTTAAACCCGGGGGTACACCCCTTAATTATTCGTTGTTTCTTTCAGCAGGGGTTTATTTTAATTGTCTCTTGCACACGGCGGGCGTGCACGCACCCACATGTTTCAAAATATCAGTCACTCACACACGACAAAAACAAAAGATAGATTCACAAAAGTACACCAAACCCCTTAATACACCACTCGCAAAAAAACCCCACAAAAACCCCAAAAAACAAAAAAAAAAAGAAAAAAGAAAAAAAAAACACACATACGATAGCACACGTGTAAATGTTTGGGGGGTGCATTTGCTTTTATTTATGGGGCGGGTGTTGGTTTTGTTTTTGTGTGTGTGGGTGTGTTGTGTGTGGGGGGGTGGGGTTTTTTGGTGTGGTTTTTTTTGGGGTGTGGGGGGTTTTTTGTTTTTGTGCTATAAAATCAATTTTAAAAAAAATACCTGGGTGCTTGTAAATGTTTAGTACACAAAAAAACGTGACAACAAAAACAACAACAAAAAATTAAAAACGGGGAAAAACAAGGGTTTTTTTATTTTTTTATTAAAAAAAATGTGGATCCATGACAATGTCGGGAAACCCAAAACCAAAATTTTTTTAAAAAATTCCAAAAGAAAACTTAATAAATTTTTCCCCGGGGGATGGTTTAAAAAAAATTTTTCCCCCCTTTTGGACGAACAGATATTCTAAAATTTTTAAATTTTAAAACTCAAATTGCACTTGGGAAGGGGTTGGTCCTTTTTCACCCTCCTTTTTTAAAAACGGACAAATTTGTGTTTTAAAATGGGGAAAGGGGGGAAACCAAACCGCTTCTAGATAATAGCAGAAAAAACATTTTCATAAGGTGGTTGGGTTTGTTGACTGAACGTTTATAAAAAAAAAAGCTTTTCTTTTGCAAGTTAAAAAAAACCAAATCATAAAAAAAAAAATTTTTAAAAATTTATGTTTCACTAATTTTTTAACCCAATATGTAAAATAAATCTACCAGTTATTCCCCTTATTTTTTCTTTTACTTTTTCCTTCCCCGTACCGGTGGGCGTTGGGGGGGAATTTTAATTGTCTGTCACAGCAAGGCGGGTGGCCCCGGGAAGAGCATTCGTGAGCCTTAAAAGGGGTCTGCCAACGGGGTGTTATCGTTTTTCTTGGTCTTCCTCTGGCCCCCCCAGCCAGAGTTTGGTGGTTTTCCCAAAGGCTGGGGTTTAGGGGCCTACTGTAGGGTCCGAACCCCTTTTTTCCCCCTAGTTCGATGTGTTGTAGGTTGGTGTTTTCTCCCTTTCCATTTCTTGTATCCCTTATTTTTTATTTTTGTCCGCCTTGTTTGTTTTCCGCTTTCCTCAGGCATTTATTTTCCAGGTGACCTTTTTTTCGGGACTTTTTTTTTGGGACCAAAATCTGGCAAGGAAGTCGGTTGGTAAAAAAAAGGGGGGGTTATGAGTTTTTCCTTTGTGTGGTGGGAATGTGGGGTTTTTTTTGGAGGGGGGCAATTGGAGCTGATGTGTTGGGGTTTTCTGGGGGGGGGAAATTGGCTCGATTTCTTTTCTTGTTTGCCCCTTTTTAGTTTTAAAATGCTGCCCAGGTAAAATTTAAAAAATTTTTTTTGGGGGTTTCTTCAAAAGGGGGGTTTCCTTGATGTTGAGATCCAGTTTTTTTGGTTTTTTTACTGACAGTTTATGACCTCGGTCTTGCTGACGTGTTTTTCATGCCCTTTTTCTCGCCTTTCTTTTGGTGGTCTGTGTGCTCCTGTGCTGTAAAATTGTCATTGTTCACCATTGGGGCCGGTCTGGGAAAAAATTTTGTTCTTTTTGGAATAGGTTTTGGGGTTTTCCTCCTTCGTTTTTCTGATCCTTTTAATCACGAAGGAAGAGGGGAAGGGGGTACAGCCCTGCCTTTTTCCGTTTTACTGGGGAAAAAGTCAGAGTTCCATGGTGGGCGGACTGAAATCCTGCTGTTGGGGTTAATGACCCCGAATGTGTTAGCAGCTGGCCCTTGACGGTCTTATGCTCGAGGACCTTCCATAGTTTGTCTCTGTTGACTCGACAAAGGGCCCTTTTCTTGTTTCAACGAATACAAGTGGAGTCTCGGTCGTTTCGACCCGCCCCCCTCGCACAGTTTGGCGGAGTGCGAAGATTGCATCGGTGCACCCTCTTCCTTTTCTGAAAGCCAAATTGGACGTCACTGGGGGAAATGTTCTGTTTTCGCTCGAGTGCGCTGTTTCCAGGATCTTTGCGTACATTTTCCCTACATGGCTGGAGTGATTTTCCCTCTGTAGGTACTGCAGTTTTCTTGTTTGCCCTTCTTCTTCCAATTTTGGCACCACTATTGCATTTTGCCGTCTTCTTGGTACTTTTGTCTCCTCCCAGGTTTTGAAAGTTGGTGGTGAGCCTTGATTCCGGTTTCACCGCACACATAAATGGCTTCAGTTTTTATCCTGTCTCCTGTGCCTTGCCTTTAGGGCTGGTCTTCACTGCTTTTCTTACTTCACTCTCTAGGATTGTAGGTTCTGAGTGGTCTGGATGGCTGGGGGGGTGATCCGGGACTGTGTGTCCTTGTGCCGTATCCTGATTGGGTTGTTGGTCTTTGAATATTTGTCCCATCTCTTGAACAGCAATTTTGGCGCGATTTTTGGATTGGAAGGGGGCAGAAATGTGACATCAGGCTCTCTTGCGTCCAGGATGGGAAAACCAGTTTTTAACCAAAAAAATCAACATATTAATTTTCCAACACTTTTAGATGCTTTTTAAAGAATTTACAGCAAAACTCCACCCCAGCCGGGTCACTTCTATCTGTCTTTATAGAGTCCAAGATTTAGTTTGATGCTACTTTTGGTCTGTTTTCTTTTCTTTCGTTTTAGCCTAAAATCTTCTCATTACAGGATTGAGGTCACTGTTACCGTCTGCGTCTGGTAGTTTTTTTGCTATGAGTAAAGAATTTCTAAATCTGTTATTCATCAGGATGTAATCAATGTGATATTTGTACTATCTCCTGGACTCATCTATGTTCATTTTCTTCTGATTCATCAGGATGTTAATCAATGTGATATTTGTACTATCTCCTGGACTCATCTATGTTCATTTTCTTGTGTTAGGTGCTCAGACGAGGTGGCTTTTTTTTTACTATGATCTCATTCATCTACACCCATTCCACAAGTTTCTCTTTCATTTTGTGTGCCAAGCCATGAGATCCAACTATATCCTCCGCCTCTCCTGTCCCACCTTAGCATTAAAATTATCCCATTTTACTGTAATATCCCTGTGATTTCCATTCATTCCTTTGCTATATATAATACTACATAGAGGTTTGCAATTTCTCTTGAGTGCTTAGAGGTGTTGGTATACTTGGATGATGTTGATATCAAATGGCTTTCCATCTAATTTAACTAGAAAAACACGTATGACACAGCCCAGTATGCCTTGACATGATTTTGACTTGTCCATTTCCATTAAGATGCCTAGTCGTCTTTTAAGTGTGTTTTCATCAGAATATATTATTGAATGCTTGCCTGATGTTATCATGTCTGCCCCCTTCCATCTCACATCACTAGTCCAAAAAATATTGCTGTTCAGCTTTGCATCTCTATCTTGACATTTTCCAATTTCCCTTTTGCAGCAATGTCTTTACTTTCTACGTTTGGATTTTGAAATTTTCTTTAATTTGATCGCAAGCTTATTGACGGGTCAGGTGGTAACCTGCATAGCATGACGGTCCCTATGGGACAAAGGATGCTCCACAGGAGACCCTATTTAACGTCGTTTTACCTTTTTTGTATTTTGGCTATCCATATATTCATGGTGTGGGCTTCGCTGTAAAGAACTCCCTCCTAGCAACCGTAGAGCTCCCCACGGGAGGTACGGAGAGACTGCTCACTCTGAAAATGACGACCAGTTCAGGCACAGTCAACTTCATTCTGTGCCTATGCCCCAACATTAAGCTCCCACCCGACGTTCAAGGACCAGTTCTATGAGGCCCTGGATGCTGTTGTCAGAGGAGTTCCCAGCAAGGGGAAGGTCTCTTCATATTGGGAGACCTGTAACGCACGCGTAGGTGCTGATTTTGAGGCCTGGCCAACCAGCTTGGACATCATGTGTGTTGGGAAGCAAAATGAGAATGGTCCAAGACTCCTGGAACTTTGCTCTTACCACAAACTGGCCATCACCAGCACCTTCTTCAACAATAAGGAGAAGCACAAAGTGTCATGGCGCCACCTCAGATCCCACCACTGGCATCAGCACGACCTCGTCTTACAAGGAGGTCGGACCTTAACAACGTCCTCAACACGAGGAGTTTTTCACAGCGCTGATTGCGACACAGACCACCCCCTGGTACGCAGCAAGGTCAAGCTTCTACCCAGAAGACTGCACCACTCAAAAAAAGAAAGGTTACCCAAGGATTAATGCCTGTCGCACGTCCGATCCGTCCAAGGCCGGGGGAGTTTGTAGAAACCCTGAATGAAGCGCTCAAAAAGTGGCTCAGAGATCGAAAACGCTGAGGAAAAGTGAATCACGTGAGGGACACAATATATCAGTCCGCCCTGAGTATACTTGGGAAAAAAGAACGAAAGAATCCCGACTGGTTTTGAGGCAAACTGGCAGAAATGGAACCAGTGGTGGAAGCGAAAACGCAAGGCTTTACTTGCGTATAAGAATAACAATACCCAAACTACTCGTGACGCATACAGAGCTGCCCGCAGCAAGGCCCAACAAACTGCTCGGCGATGCGCCAGCGACTATTGGCTACAGTTAAGCGCAAGTTTTCAGCAGTCTGCAGATTCAGGCAACACTGGGCAGCATGTACGCTGGCATCAAACAAGCAGCCTCCAAGTCAGCTCCCCTAAATCCAAAGCAGGAGAGAGCATCACAGACTCAGCAAAGCTGATGGAGAGATGGGTAGAGCACTACCTGGAGCTGTACTCCAAGCAGAACTCTGTCACCGATGCTGCCCTGAATGCCATTGAGGACTTGCCTGTCATGGAGGAGTTGGATGCTGAGCCAAGCTTGAAGAACTAAGCAAGGCGATTGACGGTTTTGGCGACGGGAAAAGCCCCTGGTGAAGATGGAATACCTCCAGAGGTCATCAAGTGCGGGAAGCCTGCTCTTCTCAACGAGTTGCATGAACGTTTGTGCTTATGCTGGAAAGAAGGCTTCATTCCGAGAGACATGAGAGACGCCAGGATAGTGACTTCTATATAAGAACAAGGGCGACCACAGTGACTGTAAAATTATCGCGGAATCCTCTCCTCAGCATTGTTGGGAAAGCATTCGCCAGAGTCGTCTTAACCCATCTTCAGAGGCTGGCAGCTCGCATCTACCCTGAAGTCCCCGTGTGGCTTTAGGGCCGGAAGATCGACCATCGACATGATCTTCTCTGTCCGGCAACTACAGGAAAAGTGCCGCGAGCAGCACATGCCCCTTTGCCTCGCCTTCATTGATCTCACGAAAGCTTTTGACCTGGTCAGTCGGAGTGGTCTTTTCAAGCTTTTGAAGAAAAATCGGCTGCCCCCCAGACTATCAGCTGTCATCGAGTCTTTTAACGAGGATATGCATAGCACTGTGTGCTATAATGGTGCCACATCAGAGCCTTTTTAGAATCACAGCGGAGTGAACAGGGATGTGTTTTGGCCCCAACTCTGTTCGGGATCTTCTTCTCGATGTTGCTGACCTATGCCTTCTGCAGATCTGAAGAAGGGGTATATCTTCATACAAGGACCGATGGAAAGCTCTTCAACATTGCCAGGCTTCGTTCCAAAACTAAGGTGGAAAATAAGACCATCAGAGAAGCTCTCTTCGCAGATGCTGCTGCGCTGGCTTCCCAAACAGTGAACAAGATCTCCAGAGGCTCGTTGATCGCTTTGCCCCGCTTGCAGAGGAGTTTGGTCTCACAATCAGCTTGAAGAAAAACTGAGATCTTAGGCCAAGGCTGTTAAGAACCACCATCTCTACACATTGGGACTACGACCTCAATACTTTCCACCAGTTCAGTACTTGGGGTCCACCATAAGTGACAAACCTCTCTCTGGACGCTGAAATCGGCGCCAGAATTGCAAAGTCCTCATCTGTTATGGCTAAAACTGAACAAGCGGGTCTGGTCCAACAGCAGTCTCACTGCGAACACCAAAATGCAGACTACAGGAGCATGTGTGTTGAGCACCACTTCTCTACTCAAGTGAAGCCTGGACCACATACGCCAGCCAAGAAAGAGAGAGGCTCAACATTTTCCATCTCCGCTGCTGCGACGCATCCTCGGCATCCAATGGCAAGTCAAGGTGACCAATACAGAGATCCTCCGTCGTGCGGGCATACAGACCATCTTTGCCCTTTTAAGCCAACACCGACTACGCTGGCTTGGCCATGTTCGTCGAATGGAGGATGGACGCATACCAAAGGACGTTCTCTACGGCGAACTGGCAAACCGGAAAGCGAACTCCAGGACGTCCACTACTACGCTTTGTAGACGCATGCAAAAGGGACCTTAGAAGCTCAGGGATTGACCCAGGCTCTTGGGAGACTCTGGCGGAAGACAGGGCAGCATGGCGGACAGCCGTTCAGCAAGGCGTTGTGAATGCGGAGAGGAGGAGAGCAAAAGCGCAGATGAGAAAAGGGCTCTTCGCAAGCAACGTTCCAGAAACCAGACAATAGCGACTCAATTTGTATGTGTCAGATGTGACAGAGATTGCCACTCAAGAATCGGCCTGCACAGCCACAGCAGAAAGTGCACGTCATGGACCACAACGCCTCCCGGTGCAGACTTCATCTCCTGAGAGTAAAGAGGCCGACGACGATTGATTGGTGGTTTCCTGTTGCCTCCATCAGTACTTGTAACAGACTCTTCACTAGCCTGTGTCATTCCCATTACTACCACAAGGCAGTAGGAATGATTTTTTTGCCAGGGATTACTCCATTAGCCTTATTTTCTTCTCAGATAACCATGAGGCAGTGGTGTTTTTTTTCTGTTAGGGTTTACTCCCTTAACATACATTATATATATATATATATATATATATAATATATATTTATATATATATATATATATGTGTGTGTGTGTGTGTGTGTTTGTGTGTTGTGTAATATACATATCCATATGTATAAACATAGTATAATGGATGTATGTATTTATGTGTTATATACGTGTGTATAAGATAGACAGATTGATAGATAGATAGATAGTATAGATAGATAGATAGATAAATAGATAGATAGATAGATAAGATGTCGATACAGATATAAAATACAGATATAGATATAGATGTAGATACAGATACAGACACAGATACAGATACAGATACAGATACAGATACAGATACAGATACAGATACAGACACAGATACAGACACAGATACAGACACAGATACAGATACAGATTACAGATATAATTAGCAGATAAACCAAACCAAAAAAGAAAAAAAACCCTAGAATTTTGAGTTTGGTACATCAGCATTGTCATCTTCTTTGGGGGATGTTTATTCAGGAATGAACACAAGAATCACAAAACATTTTTCGAACGAAAATGTTCACAAAATAATGCAATCTTTTCACGTCCAAACGACATCATTGTCCCAACCCTTTCCTCTCCCACCGCAAAAATGTATGTGTGTAATGTCTGAAAATATGTGTTTGTGCGTGTGTGTGCGCGCCGCGCGTGCGTGTTTGTAATAAAACATCCAACTAATGCATGATCATTTACAGAATACATGCTTTTAATAATTTGAGACCTTGCAAGCTCACAAGGTTTTGTGAAGGCTCAAAGAATCTGCCATATAATGGATGGCTTGTTGGACAGAATGCGTAGGAATTATTCCGAACAGAATAAATCGCTCTTGAATACACTTTACATTCCAAACTTCTCATGGATCTGAACTGTCACTCATCATCATCATCGTCAGGTGCCTTGCCACATGGCGTTGGCGATTATGGACTTTCGTCTGTCTCTATCTCTTGTTGCCTCAAGCATCTCTTCCACCTTCCCTGTCTTCAGCCTAGTAATTTTAGGACTATTGGAAGTGAGATGGAAGGGGGCAGGCATGATAACATCCGGAGAGTATACAGTGATATACTCTGGTGGAAACTCACATGAAAGAGGAGTAGGCATTGTAATGGATAGGGACAAATCAAAATCAGTTAAGGGATACTGGGCTGTGTCCGACAGTCTTGCTGGTCAAATTGGGCGGCAGACCATTTGTATCAACATACGGCAGAGTGGCTGAAGACGGAAACTGTGACTAGACTATCAAAGTGCCAATCAATCACCTGTCACCCATCAGTATCATCGTAGTCGATGGTAATCACGTCAAAACATTTTTACAGCAATACTCCTCTCTTCTCTCCAGTAACTTCTCTGTGCTACTACATAGACTTTCAGACCGCTGTTGTTGGTGATATTGTCGATATAGGGAGGTGGCTTGTCTGCCCATATTTCGTTGGCCTCAATTTTTCCAATTGACAGTTGTTGCAATATCGTTGCTGACTGGAGATAACAAAACAAATATATAGGTCCACATTTGAACGTGTGACCTTAATCCCTGAAGATACTTTATAACTTAGCGAACTTGAAACTATTTTATTAATAACTTGCAGCATGTGATTGACTATTTTTGTAAATGTGTAGTTAACGTATGTATATAAATCCACAAGATGTATGTTGATGAAACAGTTGCTTCATCTACTGGTGTCTTGTCAATATCACAAGTCTTTCTGCTGCTAGACGATACTGTAGCTGAAAAGGTATGCTCAGCTATTATGCATCGATTGAATGCCTTAGTCTTTCATTTGACTCTCTATTCTGTCTGTCTCTGTCAGTTTTTGTTTGTATTTCTCCCTTTTTTTTCTCTTTTCTGAGTCTTACATTCTTTCTCTGTCTCTTTCCTAAATCATTCTCTCATTCTCTCTTTTACCGTCAGTCTCTTTCTCTCTTTCTCATTCTCTCTTTCTGCCTTTCGTCTGTCTGTCTGTCTCTCTTTCTTTTCTTTCCCGCTCCGTCTCTGTCAATCATCTCTCTCTATCTATATATCTCTCATCAAATCTCTCTCTTCTCAATTTTCTCTCTCTTCCTCTCCTCTTTTCATTGTCTGTCTGTCTGTCTTTTTCTCTCAATATTTCTATCTCAATCTCTCTCTTTCTTCTCTCTCCCTCTCTCTTACACACACACACACACACACACACACACGCACGCACGCACGCACACACACACAACACACACACACACACACACATTTAGTCGGCACAGTGGATTTACCAAGTTAAAAGTGAGCTGCTCTACCTGTGGAAAACGGATCACCGCAGTCCAGCTCAAATCATTTACTTTCCTTTATTTCTGTATGGGTGTGTAATTTTTTTTATCTATAAAAGTTGATTGTTGTACATGAACATGCCAAGGGACAATTTTTTTTGTTACCGTGGGCTCTTTAACGTGCGTTGGAATGCACGCTGTGCACAAAGACCTTGGTTTCTCATCTCCTCTGGAAGATTAACAACTTAAACCTCCAGTCACAATTTGGTGGACAGTGGAGAGGTGTGGGAAAACTACTTGCATCATTTGCGATTTGAACCAGGGTTTCTCTCATTCCAGGTGAGTACTTTAACCACTGGGGAACACCACCACATTATTCTGTTGTTTTCATCTTCAGCAGTGTTATACTAATACTCTCATGCACACGCGTGGTCTCACACACACACACACGTACACACACGGTCACATACACATGCAGATACACACTCATTTACAACCGCACGCAAACAAATAGATGCACATACATACACACGAACAGTTAGACATACTCACACAAACACACACATGAAAAACAAACAAACAAAGCAAACAAACATACAGATACACACACAGTGCGAATGGTTGAGTGTGCGTATCATGCATGCATGTGTGTGAGTGTGTGTGTGTGTGTGTGTGTGTGTGTGTGTGTGTGTGTGTGTGTGTGTGTGTGTGTGTGTGTGCGCGCGTGCGCACTATCAATCAATCTGCAAATAATACACTCTGTGTCTTGTAAATCTGTAATGCATAAGAACAATGAAGACAACAACAACGACAACAACAACAGCAATAACAATCTCAACAACAACAACAAGAACAACAACAACAATGATAGTTGATTTTATTTTATTATAAAAAGTATGGATCCACTGAAAGATTGTCTGGACCAAATCCAAATAGCTGTTCAAAATCTTTAATTTAATCTAAAATTGCACATCTGTGAATGCTTGATCCCTAATCCACTCGATACCTTTGTTAAAAACTGACAAATGTTTTGCTTCAAATTTACATAGAAGTGAAAACCAGACCACATTAATAGAAAATCTGCTGTAAAACGTATTCATGAAGGATGAATTGGTTTGTTGACATAAAGCAGTTTGTAAACAAGCTAAAGCTTATCTGGATATGGAAGTTAAACGACATAAACCATAAATGATAAAACATTATAACTGTTATGTTTCCCATGATTGATAAC
>JAPXFY010000022.1:69595591-69618091 GCA_030674185.1 Monoplex corrugatus
GCCATGGAAGGAACATATTTCTAATCTGCGGCAGATGAAACTCCGCAGTAATGACGTCTTTATCTGTGCTTACCTAGATCAGGTCAGTTCCTTTTTCATGTTTGAGACTTTTGACTGTATGTGATATTAGATAAAGACAGGTTAGTTTAGATGAAAGGGATGGAGAAAAATCAGTCAATGTGGCGAAGTGGTCAGTTCAATAAAAGATCGTGGGTTCAAACCTCCATTAGTCAAGAAAATTGCTGTTGATTTTTTTTCCAGAGCAACTGTTGAACACTTAACCCATAGCCAAGCGTTCTATGGGCTATTTAAGGGAAACTAAGATCTCATCAAACCTCCATCAATAAAAAAAAAAAAAAAACTACTGTGAAATTTTTCTTCAGTC
Source organism: Monoplex corrugatus (assembly GCA_030674185.1). Classification (NCBI taxonomy): domain Eukaryota; kingdom Metazoa; phylum Mollusca; class Gastropoda; order Littorinimorpha; family Ranellidae; genus Monoplex; species Monoplex corrugatus. The sequence continues at coordinate 69,595,977 of JAPXFY010000022.1, forward strand.
CATACCAATTGTTAGACTCTTACCTATAGCTGAGCGTGCTAAGTGCTATTTGGGGAAAAAATGGGACAACTGAGTCTCATCCACTTTATAGATGTATCATTGAGGGTGTTGCTTACGTTTCTTAACCTACACTGCAGTCGTACATATGTCGCTGGTGGTGGACGCCAGGATATACAATGAAATCATGCGTACATTATGACCTTGTCACACATTTCAGTTTGAAGTGGAACTCCATTACATCATCATTATCATCCCCATTGTCATCCTCATAGACAATGTAAAGCCATCGTCACAGATTTTCATACCCTGCCATCATGGTCACCTCATTTTCACTGGTTCATCAATAATAACTTATATATATGTACAATTTGTTTTTGATTTTGTTTACATTCCTTCAAAAGGTGAAATGGCCTTCAAAATAAGACATTTTGCATTTGGCTTTTTCAGTCACACATAGCAAGCATATCTGACTGTTATCTTTTTCCCAACAACTCAGGTACTCATTGGCTGTGGGAAGTGACATCCATGCTCATTCTGGGCAAATCAGAATATGAAAGTCGTCCCAAAGAGCACCTCATGATGGACTTTGTTGAAGTGAGCAAATTGGACCAGAACCCTTCTCCACGCATCCTCAACACACACCTTCCATTCTCCATGCTTCCGATTCCAGAGCAGAAGGCCAAAGGAGTCAAAATTTTGCACGTGTACCGGAATCCCAAGGACATCGTGGTGTCTTTTTATCATATGCAAAAACAAATCCCTGAAACGCCAGTGCAGGAGTTCAAACCTTTCTTCGAAGTCTTCTTCACTGATAAAGGTTAGATTTAGAGATAAGAGTGAGACAGACAGAGAAAATGGTAATGGTAGTGATAGTTTATTTTCCAAACGTTATAGTTCTTATCTAAAAGCCATTTCCTTGCTGTTGCATGCTTGCTGGGTGTTTTCATGTTTCTATAAGTCAGCCATTGATATGACTTACAGGATGTGTTATGTGCAAATTTCGATATTCTTCATGCGTATACGCTGGAAGAGTATTTGTACTCTGGTAAGTCTGCAAGCATGTTGACCTGGAAGATGGAAACAAATGTACACCTTTCATCTACCAAGTTGAAGTGTCTTGGCACAATGAACCCAGGACCTTCCGACTGGAAGTCCAACGTTTACCCATCCCACTTCAGTCAAGGAAGGAAGAGAGACAGAGAGAGAGAGAGAGAGAAAGAGAGAGAGATTGAGAGAGACAGAGAAACAGAAAGAGACAGAGATAGAAACAGAGAGAGTCAGACAGAGAGAGACAGGAGAAAGAGAGAAAGAGAGGAGAGGGAGACAGAGGAGACAGGAAAAAAGGAGAATGGAGAGATGGGGGGGGGGAGAGAAAGAGAGAGAGAGAGGGAAAAGGAAGAACGAAGAGATGGGGTGGGGGTGGGAGAGAGAGACAGAGAGACAGAGACAGAGACAGAGAAGAAGTGGGAGACCAAGAAAGAGAGACAGAAAGAGAGAGAGATTTAAAGTAAAAATGTTTTCAACTGATAAGCGCCTCTGGCACATTATCATACGAGTGAAGTAAACGTAAAACAAAAAATCAAACAGCATGCATACATGTACAGATAACGAGGAACCAGAAAATAACACGAAACTTCCCTGCTGCTCCATCCAGTGTAAGAAAAGGATTCCTTTTCTCACACTGGACGGAGCAGCAGGGAATTTTCAGTCTTTTTCACCTGATTTTTGTATTGGTGTTTGTTTGTTTGTGATCTTATGCTTGACGCAGGCCAGATGGCCGCAAAATTGCACCTGTCTTGTCTTGTTGTAATAGATACGCGTTCTTATTCTTTTTCTGGTTCCTGTTTGTTTGAACGCGGCATTCACACTTGTTTTGAATTACAAGATAATGAGCTTAGATTATTAACCATACATATTGTGTAGTGCGAGCAGTCCATGTCAAAACATGTTCGATACAACTGCCATAGAAACACACACATCCACACACACACACACACACACACACACACACACACACACACACACACACACACACACACAGACACACACACGCATATGCACACGCACACACACACACACACACACATACACACAACACCCAACATACACATGTAAATAACATATAAATTCCATTGGTACAACAGAAGAAGTCTTTGTCAAAGATGCTTATTCCCTGCACATAGCAGACGCACAGAGATGGAGATGGATTATGCAGACTGTGCAGCAACATACCTCCAACACAGTGTAAGCAAAAACACCGTACTTATAGGCATCTTGGAAAACAGGAATGCATTAGAAGACTGCATGTCTTCGTAAAACACCATACGATATGGCTATAGGATTGTTTATTCATTATTTGTTTATTTCATTTTATTTTATGTATTCGTGTATTTATTTCTTGTGTAGCTGAGTACGGAAACTACTTCAACTACTTGAAGCAGATGAATGACTTCGAACAAAACAACCCTGAGGTTCCTGTCATGAATCTGTGTTATGAAGACATGAAAAAGGGTATGTTGTGGTGTGTGTTTTTGTGTGCGTCTGTGTGTGTGTTTGTGTGTGTGTGTGTGTGTGTGTGTGTGTGTGCGTGCGTGTGTGTGTGTGTGTGTTGCTTTTTATTTAAAGCCAAGCCATCTGTACAGAATCATATCATAGTTACAACCATCTCAAAACGTATATAATATCTAGAAAAAGGAAATGAAGTACACGTATCAATGTACATGCGCACCAAATCTTAGGATATGACCTTGGTGTTGATCACTGGCAATTTATCACCAGAAAGTACAAAAAAAAAAAAAAGAATACAAAGATAAGCGTAACTAGGACACCAAAGCATACATGAAAACGGGCTTAGATTCTGCACATCAAATTGGAACCCAAAATGCACTGATATATTCTAGTCAATTATAAATCCTGAGAGAAAGTATGTCAGGCTTTATCAAATATATACAGGTGAATGGACCAGGTAGACAGAAAATGATAGGAAGAGTTGACAGAAAGCAAAGAAGTAGGACAGAAACAAAGATAATAACAGAAAGAGGAAATTTCCAAAACAGAATTTCCTAAAGTTCGGATACTGTTTATATAAAAGGGCTTGCGGCTCCCTCGTATATGAGTGTATGTGCACGGCCGTGTGTGTGTGGTGTGTGTGTGTGTGTGTGTGTGTGGTGTGTGTGTGTTTTTGTGTGTGTGTAGGTGTGTGTGTTTTGTGTGTGTGTGTGTTGTGTGTGTGTGTGTGTGTGTGTGTGTGTGTGTGTGTATGTGTGTGGGGTGTGTGTGTGTTTGTGTTTGTGTGTTTGTGTGGGTGTATATGTGTGTTTGTGTTAGTGTGTGTAGAGGAAGTGTAGGTGAGTGCCTGTTGATGTGCATATATGTGCAGCTGTGTATGTCTGTATATGTATCTGTGCGTAAATATGTCCATACGTGTGAGAACAATCTTTACTGACTCGTTCTGTATATTCTCTCTCTCTCTTTCTTTCTCTCTCTCTATTTTTTTTCTCTCTCTCTCTACCTCTCTCTTTCTCTCTCTCTTTCCGCCTCTCTCTCTCTCTACCTCTCTCTCCCTCCTCTCTCTCTCTATCTGACATTCACAACTTTCTCCTTTCTATCCGTCCTTTTCTTCTTTTCTTTTTTCTTTTTCTTCCTTCCTTCTTTTCATTCCTTTTCATATTCTTTTTTCTTTCTTCTTTCGTACTTTCCTTCCGTACTTTTTTTCATCCTTTTTTCCTTCCCTTTAACTGTTCCTCCTGTATTCCTTTCTTCCTTCCTTCCTTTTTCTTTCATCATTTCTTTTTTGTTCTTTTTTTCTTTTATTCCCTCCATCCTTATTTCCATCCGTCCCTATTTCATTCTCTATTGTTTCCATCCCGTTTTCCGTCATTTATGTATCCCTTTTCCTTTCTTTCTTTCTTTCTTGTTCTCTTCCTTTCTTTCTTATTTTCTTACCTTTCTCTGTCTTTCTTTTCTTTTCTTTTTTTTTTTCTTTTTCTTTTCTTTTTTTTCTTTTCTTTTTTTCTTACTCTCTTTCTTCCTTTCTTTCTTGTACTCTTCCTTTCTTTCCTGTTTCTTTTTTTCCCTTCATTTCTTTCTTTCTTTTTCATTCCTTCTATCGTTATTTCCTTTTTCCCATTTTTCCATATTTCCTTCCTTACTTCCCGTCTTTGTGCCTCGTTTTCCTTTCTTCATCCATCATTTTCTAGTTTTTCTTTTCTCCCTGCCTCTCTGTCTCTCTCTGTCTCCCTGTCTGTCTGTCTGTCTGTCTGTCTATCTCTCTCTCTCTCTCTCTCTCGATACACATATAATACGTCTATGTATCTATCCATCCATCCATCCATCCATCCATCCATCCATCCATCCTTCCCTCCTCATCCATCCATCCACCTATCCATCCATACATTTATCCATCCATCCATCCATCCATCCATCTATCTATCTGTCTATCTATCTATCTATTATTATCTATCTATCTATCTATCTATCTATCTGTCCTGTCTATCTATTTTTCAGAGTCCTGTGGGAGAAAGTCAAACAGCTGGCCAAGTTCCTGGGTCTGGACGTGTCTGACTCGCTGTGTGAGGAGATTGAGGAAGCATGTCGCTTTGACAAGCTGAAGAAACAAGCTTCCCAAAAGATGACAACTGGTTTTGGGTGACAAGAAGGAGGACGTCTGAAGGGGATGAGTCTGAAGCAAATAATGGTGGATTTGATGATCCGAACGTAATGTATAGAAAAGGTAAGATAAAGTAAGGGACAGAGGGTGTATTTATGGGGTGAGAGAATGTTTGTGTGTGTGTGTGTGTGTGTGTGGTGTGTGTGTGTGTGTGTGGTGTGATGTATGTATGTGTGTATGTGTGTGAATGTGTGTTTGTATGCGTATGTATGTGTGCATGTGTGTGTATGTATGTGTGTATGTATGTGTGCATGTGTTTGTATGCATGTGTGTTTGTAAGTGTGTGTGTGTGTGTGTGTGTGTGTGTGTGTGTGTGTGTGTGTGTGTGTGTGTGTATGTGTGTGTGTAAGGGAAAAGAGAGAGAAAGGGAGAAAGTGATTGTCTGTGTGTTTGTTTGAAAGAGTGTGTACATATGCGTGTGTGTGGAAGGGAAAAAGAAAGAGAGAGGAGAGAGAGAGAGAGAGAGAGACAGAGACAGAGACAGAGACAGAGAGACAGAGACAGAGACAGAGACAGAGAGAAAGAGAAAGAGAGAGAGGAGAGAGAGAGAGAGAGAGATGGGAGACGGAGATGGAGACATTGACAGGGACAGAGACAGAGACAAGAGAGCCAAAGAGACACAGAGAGAGTCAGAGGCAAATTTTGCGCGCACGCACGCGCGCATGTGTATGTATGTGTTTTGTCATAGCTTGCATGCTGGTAATTTCATGTTTCCATAACCCAGCCAGACATCACTTACAGAATTGTGAACATGCATATTGGATATTCTGTATGTGTATACTCACAATGATGGTTTTGATGCTGGTGGTCAGCACACATGTTGATCTGGGAGATGGGAAAAGTCTCCACCCTTTACCCATCGGGTAGATATGTCTAGTCAGAATAACAAAAGGACTCTCTTCCTGAAAGCCTGACGTTTATCAGTTGACACAGTTCTTGCTATACATCGAGATTTAAACCTTATCAATATAATTATTGCTGTTAGAGCTCTATACTTTATGGATGGGTGCGTGAGTGAAGTGATACATTTTCGTTTTTCAAGTGTGTGATCTTTATTGTATTACTATTTTTTGCTGTTCTTGTTTTTTTTTGTTTTTAAAATTACTATTATCATTTTTAAAATATTATCATTATCATTATTTAATAGTACGATTATTACTATTGCATTTTTATGATTATTATTATTAATACTAAGTTAGTAGTATTTAGTAGTATCATCATCATTTTTATTGTAATGATGAAGAAGAAGATAAATGAAGAAGAAGAATATGATGATGATGATCATCATTATCATTCCCCACCACCACCATCACCACGACCACCACCACCATCATTATCATCATTATTATCATTATTATTATTATATTATTATATTATTATTATCATTATCATTTTTATTATTATTATTATACAATTTTTGTTTTCTTCATCATCAGTATTGATATTTTGACTCTTCTTTTTCATTTTTACTATTGTTTCAGGTGTGGTAGGGGACTGGAAGCATCATTTCACAGTGGCCATGAACGAGAGAGTGGATCAGCTGATTAAAGAAAATATGGAAGGACTCCTTATACTCTACGTTGTGAACAAGCTTGAGTCCTGTGAACATATCTACAAAACAAAACAAGATAAAGCCAGGACTAGACAAGGCAGAACAAGACAAGCAAAGCAAGCCAAGATAAAGATAAGACCAGCCAGAAGAGACAAGACAGGAAAAAAACAAAATTCCTTTTTTTCAAAAGTCCCAAAGTAAGCAACAGGGGCTTTTGACGTTCATTTTCCCTCCCTCAAAAGGGAAAAAATAATCACACAAAAAAAAGTTCCATTGATAAATTCTCAAGCAAATCAGTGCATAAAAAATAGCAACAAAAACAAACAACTGAAAGAAAGGAAAGAAAGAAAAAACAAAGAAAATGAACGCACACACAGACATACTCAACGCATACACACACACGCTTGTATACTATGGACACACGCAAAACACACACACACACACACACACACACACACACACACAACACCACACACACACACACACACATTTCACACAAAAACACACAACACACACACACTCACACACCACAACATTTCATACACATATATATCACACACTATCACACAACACACACACCACACACACCACACACACACACACACACACACACACACACACACAAAACACACACACATACTCATACATATTACAATATGGACTCAGAGACGTTGTGTCAAGACTTTAATAATTTTGCATTTTCTACTTTGATTTTTACATTTTAACAAGTGTAAACATGTTTCTTTGATTGTCATTCATGATAAAGTTTTGTTTTCAATTATTTCCACGTTGAATTAAAGCATGTTTCTGATATGTCAATACAGATTTTATGTTAACTAGAATTAAGACGTTTTTGTTCACGACAATGATCTTAACCGGTTGATCTGGGTATAACCAAGCCCAAAGTTGGTATTTCGACGGGATGCAAATGTTTTGGGGGAAAAAAACCTAAACTTTCACACTGCAAAAATCATTTAATTAAAAAAAGCAGACCAAAAAAATAAAATAAAATATTTGATTGTGAAACCATAAAAAAAATTTAATGTGTGTGTTGCATGTGTGTGTGAGTGGGTTTAAAGTGTGTGTGGGGTGTGTGTGTGTGTGTGTGTGTTGTGTGTGTGTGTGTGTGTGTGTGTGTTATGTGTGTGTATCAGTGTGTGCAGACGTGCGCATGAAAAACATTAAATCTGTCATACATGGCAACGGTATGCTTACGATTAGGCTATTTCACTTACAAGATTACACATACAAATATTACTTAACACATATCATGGTAAAAAAAACAGGTTACCGGACATGCTTAATAGAGTGAGGGAGGGAGAAAGACAGACAGATAGACAGACTAACAGGTTTGGGGGGAACGTTAAAAGAAAGAGGGCACATGTGATTCAATTTGCTTTAGTACCCATTGTGTGTCAAACTGCACAATCACTCGTCAGGACACGAAGTGTTCCATGACCCCAAAAAGCGGAAAATCCGACTGATACGTCCATTTTGGGATGCACATTTACAAAAAAAAGGCCCCCCAAGGTAAAAAACAGTTTCCCCAAAAATTGCATTTACAATTATTGTAATGGCTTGTTTTTTCAAAATCTTTTCTTTCTTTCTTTCTTTTTTCTTTCTTTTTTTTTTTCTTTCCTTCTTTTTTTTATTTGTCCTTTTTTTTTTTCTTTTCTTTTTTTTTTCTTTTTTCATTTTTTTTTTTTGTTTTGTTCTTCTTTTTTTTGTTCCCCTCCTCCTTTTTCAGTTCTTGTTCTTTTTTTGTACAAGGGGGGTTTCTTTAGTTTTTCTGTCTGTAAAGTGGCATTTGGGGGGGTGAAGTGCTGCTTTGCAGCAAAAGGAATGTTGGCGGGAAGTTGGTAATAGAGAGAGAAGAGTGTCGTCATCCATTTTCCCCTTCCAATGGTTTTCCCCTTTTGTGTACAACCCGGGGACCTGGTTTGTTTTAAAGCTTAAAAGTTTTGGGGGTGGATTTACGACCTGTTCAGTGGCAACCATTATCTTTATTGTGTAATGTGGTTGACAGGGGCAATAAAGTATTGCCTTTTCGTTACAAGATTTTTCTTTTGATCTTGCCCCCTGCTTTTTGAAACTTTTATTTCACGGTTTGATCTTTCTCTAATTTTTTTTTTAATTTTAAGTCTGGCACGGGGGTTTTTCCATGTTAAAAAGTGGTTGCTTCCTGTGGAGAACGCATCATGCAGTCCAGCTCAACTCATTTATTTTTCCTTTTTTGGTAGGGTGTATTTTTTTTTTATCTATAAAATTTGATTATTGTGTGAATATGCCAAAGGGACCATTTCTTTATTTGGGGGTTTTAAACGTGCGTAAACCATCTGCACCGGCCTTTCTTTAGCATTCCCCTTGGAAGACAATCCTAAACCCCCCAGTTCATTTGGTGGGTGGGAGAGGGGGGGAAAAAACTACCCCTGTCTCATTTGGTATGAACCGGATTTTCTCTCGTTCAAGGTGAGACTTTAACCACGGGGTACACATTCACATTATTCTTTTGTTTTCATCTTCACGTGTTGTTAATTGTCTCAGCCAGCGGGGGCGTGCCGCCAACTGTACACACACTTTCCATAAATATGAGATAAAATCACACCAGACACACACAAACGATAGTGCACTATTACACAAAACCCGTTATACACACACTCCCACAAACCACAAAAAAAAAAACAAACAAACAAAATATTAACAATAGAAAGAAAAAGAAAAAACAAAAAAAAATACAGTGACACACAATGTGAAGTTTGAGTGGTATGCTAATTTTTAAAAATTATATATTTATTTTAATTTAATGTGGGTTGTGTGGTGTGTGTTGTGGGGGTTGTGTGTGGTGTTGTGTTTGGTGTGTGGTTTTGTGTGTGTGTTGTGTATCAGTCAATTATAAACAATACACTTATGTCTTGCAAAGTTTAATAAAACAACGATGACAACAACACAAAACAACCATAACAACCAATAGCAATTATTGATTTTCTTCTTTAAAAAAAGTGGGATCCCTGACGATTTTGGGCCCAAATCCAAAATTTTAAAAATTTCCACAAAAAAATTTTTTAAAAAGTTACCCAAGGGTAGGTAAAAAGTTTCCCTCACTGGGCAATAGATTTTAAATCTGAAATTTTTAAATTAAATTGCAGTTGTGAATGCTTGGTTCCCAATTCCCCAATCCTTTTTTTAAAAAAGACAAAAGTTGTGCTTAAAAAAGACATGGAAGGGAAAAACCCAAACCCCATTACTAAAAAATAGCATTTTAAAAAATTTTCATAAGGAAGAATTGGTTTGTGAAGAAGCAGTTTTAAAAAAGCTAAAGTTACTGGTTGAATTAAAAAAAAAAATAAAATGATAAAAAAATTATATTTGTTATGTTTAAAAAAAGATTATAACCTCAATATGATAGATAGTTCCGTTATTCCCCAAAACCAATTTAAATTTCAAAACATGTTAATTTTTTTAAAGAATTACAGCAAAACTCCCCGTGGGTCACTTCATCGTCTTTAAGAGTAAAAATTTGTTTTGATGCTACTTTTTTTTTCTGTTTTTTTTTCTTTCGTTTTTGCCTAAATTTTCATTCAGGATTGGGTCCTTTCCGTCTGCCCTGGTTGGTTTTTTTTCAGAGTAAAAATTTTTTAAAACTTTTATTTATCGGTGAAACAATTTGTATTTTTTATCTAAAATTTTTATTTTTCGGATTAACAATTTGATATTTGTACTATTAAAAATTTTTTTTTCAGGATGTAATCAATTTGATTTTGTACTATCTAAATCTTTTTTCTCGGATGTAATCAATTTTTTTTGCATTTGGGTTTTATTTCTTTTTTTTTGGTAAGGGGTGCCGCGAGGGGGGGTTTTTCAGTTGATCTCTTTTATTACCCCCTTCCAAAGTTTTCTTTCATTTTGTGTGAAAAACCCTGAGATCCAAATATATCCTCCCCCCCTTCCTGTCCCATTTAGCTTAAAATTTCCCCCTTTTTACGTAAATCCTGTGTTTCCATTACCTTTGAAAATATAAAATACAAAGAGGTTTTTAAATTTTTAATTCGATCGCAAGCTTTTGGGGTCGGGTAACCTGCAACAGACGGCCCCCAGGGGAAAAAGGTGTCCAAGGAGCCTTTTTTTACGTCGTTTACCTTTTTTTTTTTTTGGCTATCCTGATATTTTGGGGTAAAAAAAACCCCGAGGAGCCCGTATTCATGGTGTGGGCTTTGTACCACAAGGCTGGGGAAAGTTTTTGCAGGGATTACTCCCCTTTGCCTATTTTCTTCCAAAAAACCAGAGGCTGGTTTTTTTTTTTTGGGGATTACCCCCTTTTTTAAATTATAAATTATTTATATATTTATTATAATATTACTTATTATATATAATAAAATATACATAATATATTATAAAATATATCCATAGTATAATATTGATTGGATGATGTATCTAGTGTTATACGTGTTATTTTAAAAAAAGCGAAAGACAGACAGACAGATAGATAGATTGATATAGATAGATAGTTTGAAAATGTAGATAGTGATAAAAAATAGTAGATAATAATGTAGATAATAGATAGTTAGAAATTTTGTAGTTAGTAAAAATAGATTGATGATGTAGATTTTTAATATAGCTTGATATTGTGTGGATAAGATTAAACACAGATGTTGGAGTAGACAAGAAGAGTACGATATAGTTTAGCAGATAAAAAATTAAAAAAACTAAAATTTTTAAATTTGGTACCTCACATGTGTTGTCTTTTTGGGGGGACTATTTATTCGGAATGAACACCGAATCACAAATTTTTTCGAAGAAAACTATTCATAAAAAATGAATTTTTTCCCCGCCCCAAACGACATTTTGTCCCCCCTTCCTCTCCCCCCCAAAAATGTTGTGGTTGTTGCATATGGTTTTGTGCTGGTGTGCTGCGCGCGGTGCGTTTTTTTTTAAAAACACCCAAAAAACCGCATTTACAAAAATTTTAAAAAATAATTTGAGTTGGGCTACAAGGTTTATGAAGACTCAAAAATCCCCAAAAATGGGGGCTTTTGGGGAAGAAGGTGGAATTTTTTAAACGAATAAACTTCTTGAATAATTTACATTCCAAACTTTTGGATTAAAAATGTGATCATCATCTCTATCAGGTCCCCTTCCGCATGGCGTTGGCGTTTGGATTCCTTCTGTCTTACTCTTGTTCCTCAAGCAATTTCCCCTTTTCCCTGTTTTCACCCTGCTTTTTGGGGATAGGGGAAGTGAGATGGAAGGGGGGCGGGCAATAAACCCAAAATAGTATCAGTGTATACTCGGTGGAAATCACATAAAGAGGAGTAGGCATTGTAATGGGGGGGAAAATAAAAAGCAGTTAAGGGATGGGTGTCCGACAGCTTGTGGTTAAATTGGGGGGGGGGGGGGGGGGGTTAGACCATTTGACCAAGATCGGATTGAGGTGGCTAAAGAAGGGAAACGGACTAGCAGAAGGCAACCAATCCCCTGTCCCCTCAGCATCATCGGTTGAGGTAATCAAGTAAAAACCCTTTTTTGAGCAATATCCTTCTTCTCCCCAGAACTTCTCTGTGCCTAAAAAAATTTCGACCGCTTTTGTTGGTGATTTGTCGTTTTAGGAGGGGGCTGGTTGCCCATATTTCTTTGGGCCCTCAATTTTTCCAATTGAAATTTTGGCAATACGTTGCGACTGGAGTAAAAAAAAAAAATAATGGTCCGAGTTTAAGGTGACCAATCCCTAGTTTTTAATGATTCAGCGAACTTAAAATTATTTTAGTAACTGCGCATGTGATTTTTTTTGTAAATGTGTATTAACGTTGTTATAAATCCAAAAGTTTGTTGATAAACGTTGCTTATTACTGGTGTCTTGTCAATATCACAAGTCTTTCTGCTGCAGAGTATGAGTGAAAAAAGTATGCTAGTTTAGCACGTTGAATTTTTGTCTTTTATTTGACCTTATCTGTCTTCTCTTCAGTTTTTTTTGTTTTTCTCCTTTTGTCTCTCTTTTGAGTCTTGCATTCTTTCTCTGTTCTTCCTAAAAAAAATTTTCCATTCCTCTGTTACCCTCGTCTCTTTCCTTTTTTTCTTCTCTTTTTCTGCCTTTTGTTTTCTGTCTGTCTGTCTCCTGTTCTGTCTCAGTCTCCCTTTTGTCTGTGACGGGCACCTTGCCACAGTGAGCTCTTTTTGGGGAAAAGGGCGCCCAGTGAAATCACTGGAACCGGGGCAAAAAAATTTTTTCCCCCTCGATTTTAGACAAAGAAACGGGGCAAAACGTAGCTGAAGTTTTTCAAAGAATTCCCTCCACATGGAAGCAACTAAAAAACTACTAAATCAAAAAGCATAAAAAAAGTAAGGGAGTTTTTACCCTAGACTGTTTTTAAATTAAATCGAAGTACCCCGTTTCAGTGGGGCTCAGCTGTTATTTCGATTGAAGTACCCCTCGCCCAAAGAGTTTAAGAAATAAAACCACCCCAAAATTTTTGTGCGGCCCCACCGTCTTTTTTTTAGCTGTTCAGTAAATCGGTAGGGTGAATCTTTCCCCATCGTAAAGGGGAAATACCACTTAAAATAAGTCCCACTTTTTTTTTAAATTCAAAAAACGTTTACAGTTTATTAAGGGCGTGAGTTTTGACATGTCAGAAAAATGTAACGAAACAATTGAAAACGTACCCCACCCAGGGCCCCGGCCCGAATGCTCGGTTGGGGCCCCTTTTATTGGGGGGGAAAAATAACGAAAAGGCATTTTTAATAAAATTTTTTCCCCTTTAGTTTGGCCCACAGATTCACTCTGTGTTTAAATTTCTTTTTGGGACAGATTCATTGAACGTTTTAAATTTGTTTGGTGTTGGGCCCATGGGTGACATACGTGGGCTTTCATGATATCCTGGACAGTCCAATTGTCCTCCCACTGGGGGTAAGTAGGGTACACAGCTCGCACGGGGGTTTCAATTTGCAATAAAAAATTTGGGGGGGGGAGTTGGGCCCTTTTCATTTTTTCTGTGTACACTGTCCCCTTTTTCCGTTTAATTTTTGCCCCAAAAACCCCCCGGCGTTGCTTTTTGCGCCCCTTGCCTTTCAACGATGTACAGTTTTTTTTACGTTTATTGTTTTGCCCCATACAGAATTAATCTTTGAAAATTCTTTGTTATTATTTTTTTATCTGGACTTTGGGAAATTTTGCATTTTGTAGCAAATGACAAAAAAAACTTTTTTACGCCCTTTTAAAAATTTTATCAGTTTGTGAATACTGACTTTAAAACTCTATGGTATCTGTGTATGTTTTTCTAGGTGAAAAAGGCCCTAAAAAAATTACAAGATTTGTGTACAGATGTCCCATTAAATTTTGAGACCCCCTTTTTCTTTTCAATTCAATGAACTTTTTTGTGGGTTCTCCAGCGACAGTCGTTCCCCTTTTTAACGCAGCAAACCAACAGAAAAAGGGGTAGGCAGTTGTTTTTGTGGTCTCTTCTATGTCCCCTCTGTTGCTGTCTGTCTCTCTTTTTTTCTTTCCCCCTCCCTCTTGTCAATCATCTTCTCTATCTATTTATTTTCTCTTAAATCTCTCTTTCTAAATTTTTTTCCTCTTTTCCCCTTCCTCTTTCATTGTTGTTGTCTGTCTGTCTTTTTTTTTAAAATTTTTTTACCCCAATCTCCTCTTTCTTTTTCTCCCTTCTCTTCACCCACCACCACAACCAAAAAACGCCCCCGAAACGCACGCAGGGCACGACCACACACACACACACACACCCCCACACCCAAAACAAAACCTTTTTTTTAGTCTCCCCCCAAAAAGGGGGTTTCCCAAAATTAAAATGAGTGCTCTCCCCCGTGGAAAATGCATCACCGCAGCCCCAGTAAACTCATTTTTTTCCCTTTTTTTTATAGGGGTGTGTAATTTTTTTATCTATAAAAGTTGATTATTGTCATAAAAGGGCCCAAAAGGGGAAATTTTTTTGTTCCCCTGGGCTTTTTAACGTGCTTTGGGAATGCCGCGTGAAAAGCCCTTTGGGGTTTTTTCATCCCCCCTGGAAGATTAACATTAAAACCCTCCAGTCCCCTTTTTTGGGGGACGGGGAAAGGGGGTTTTGGGAAAACAAAAACTTGTCATTTGCGTTTTTTAAAACCCGGGTTTCTCTTTTTTTAGGGGGTTTTACTTTAACCCCGGGGGAAAAACCCCTCCCCTTTTTATTCTTTTTTTTTTAATTTTTAGCGGGTTTTTATAATTACTCCCCCCCATGAAAACCGCGGGTTCCCCAAAACCCCACGTCCCACACACGGTCACTTTTAAAAAGCAAAAACCCCATCACTTACAACCGCACGAAAACAAATAGTCCCAATAATACACACGAACATTTAGACATACTCCCAAAAAAACACACATAAAAACAAAAAAAAAAAAAAGCAAACAAACTAAGTTTACACACAAGTGCAAAGGGTTTTAGGGGCGTATGCATGTATGTGGGGGTGTGGTGTGTGTTTGTTTTGGGGTTTTTTGTGTTTTGTTTTTGTGTGTGGTGTGTGTGTTTTTGGGGTGTGGGGGTGTGTGGTGAAAAATTGGGAAAAAGATTTTTTAAAGTTAAAAAAAGTTTCCAACAAAAAAAACCCGCAGGGGTAAATTCATCTGTCTTTAAAAGTCCAAGATTTATTTTTGATGTTACTTTTGGTCGTTTTTCTTTTTTTTTTTATTTTTAAACCCCAAATTTTTTCCCTTTAAAATTGATATCATGTTGCACTGCGTGGAAGTTTTTTTTCTTTCATTAAAAAATTTCTAAATCAAATTTTTTTAAATCAGGAGTAATTAATTTTATTTTGTACTATCCCCCTAGATAATTTATGATATTTTTTCTTTTAAAGGTGCTAAGTTCCTCCCCCTTTTATATTTTGTGGGCCAACCCCCGGAAAAACCCAATTTTTCCCTCCCCCCCTTCCTGCCCCAAATTTGCTTTAAAAAATTTCCCCAATTATTACTGAAATTTTCCCGTGTTTTCCCCTTATCCCTTTGTTTTTAAAATTTACTTCTAGGGGTTTTTTAAATTTTCCCCCTTTTTTGGTATTTTTGCGGGTTTTTGGGTTTTATATACTTGGATGGTTTTTGATATAAAGACTTTCCTTTAAAAGTTAATAAAAAACCTTGGTTGACACAGCCCAGTATCCCTTTTTTTTTTTTTATTTTCCATTTCCATTATGATCCCCTTTTGTCTTTCATGTGGGGTTTCCATCAGAATTATTTTCTATGTTCCCTGATTTTTACCTGCCTGCCCCCCTTTTTCTCACTTTGCTGTCCAAAAATTTTTGGGGTTAAGTTTCCATCTCCATTTTGTTTTTTCCCCAAATTTTTCCCCTTTTTGCACCAATGCCTTTACATTCTACTTTTGCAATTTTGATATTTTCTTAATATGTTTTATTATTTCGGTGGGGGGGTAACCTTCATAGCAGACGGACCCTATGGACAAAGGTCTCCCCAGGGCCCCTATTTAAAATCGTTTACCCTTTTTGTTTTTTGGGCTACCCCCGATTTATTGAGAGAAATTTTAATGGTGGTTTCAGTTGCCTCCATCGTCTCTTTTCGATTTTCCCCTGCCGGGTGTCATTTGCATGACTACCCAGGGCGGGAAAAGGGGTGATTTTTTTCCGGGATTACCCATTTGCCATTTTAACCCTGGGGGTAAAAAAAGGGGCGGGGTTTTTTTTTAGGGGTTTTTCCCTTAAAATGTTGATGTTATTTTTATTTCCATATCATATTAAAAATAGTATGGGAAAATTTTATGATAAACATTATATGAATTCTATAGGAGACAGATTTACAGACAGACATATAGATAAATTTGATAGATAGATGATAGAAAATAGTAGATAGTAGATAGAGTCAGATTAGTTAGATGTCATGTATATATAGCTGTGTATAGGTAAGATACAGATATAGGTACAGTGTAAAAATAGATACATAATAGATAGATTTTGCAGATAAAACCCAAAACAAAAAAAACAAAAAATAGAATTTGAGTTTGGTACCCCCTTTTAGGGGATGTTTTTTCGGGGTGAACGCCCGAATCAAAACTTTTTTTGAACGAAGGGGTGTTCACAAAATAATGCATCTTTTCCATCCCAAAGACATCTTGTCCCCCCAACCCCTTTCCCCTCCCCCCCATTGTATGGGTATGTTGATTGTTGTTTGTGCGTGGTGGGCGTGCCGCGGTGGGGGGTTTTTGTAATAAATCGTCCCGTAATACATGTTCATTTCAGAATGCTTGTTGTAGAACTTGAGACCTTGCAAGCTATAAGGTTTTTTGAAAAACCCAAAGAAATTGCTCATAACGGATGGCTTGTTGGACGGAAACGCGTAGGAATTATTCCCAATCAGAATTAATCCCTCTTTAACACCATTTACACTCCAAATTCTCAGGATTGAAACTGTGATTGAGTATCACAAGGCCAATCAAACACCCGTACCCCTCAAAACCCCTCGGGGTCGATGGTAATCACGTCAAAAAACTTTTTCGCAACATCCTCTCTTCACTCCAGGAATTTTTCTGTGCTATCTGACCTTACAGCGCTGTTGTTGATGATATTTTTATTTTTGAAGGGGGGGGCTGCCCCTATTTGTTTGGCCTCATTTTTCCTCGACAGTGACGCAAAAATCTTTCCTGATAGAGATAACCCCACACACACACACCACCCCACCAAAAACACACAACACCCAACAACAACCCCACACACTAACACCCACACACACACACCAAACAACCACACAAAGGGGGCCCGAGTTTGAACGTGTGACCCCCATCCTGAAAATACTCTTTGGGAAAAGCTAAATTTAAATTTGTTATCAATAACCGCAGCATGTGAATTTTTTTTAAATGTCTAATTACTTTTTGAGTACCCTCGGATTTATGTAAATCCACAAAATTATATTGAATTTGATAAAGCAGCTGCTTCATTCTGCTGGGTGTCTTGTCAAAATCAAAGTCTTTTTTGTAGAGACCATCCTGTAGTGAAAAGGTAATATGCATCGATTGAATCTTTAGTCTTCATTTCTCTCTCTGTCTCCCGTTTTTGTATTCTTTCTTTGTATTTCCCATTTTTCTCTTTTCTCTGTCTGCATTCTTTCTTGTCTCTTTCTAAACCATTCGCTACTCTCCTTTTTACCATTACTCTTTTCTCTCTTTTTCATTTTGTCTTCTTTTGTCTGTTGTTGACTGTCTGTCTGTCCTCACTCTCTGTTTTTCTTTTCTTATTCTCTCTGTCTCGTCTTCTGTCTGTCCATCTGTCTCTGTTTTTTCTCTCTGTCTGTCTCTTTCTTTCTCCCCTCTCTTTCTTCTTTTCCCCTTTTCTCTCCTTTTCTTCTCTCTCTTCATGTGCAAAACTGTAATCCAGAAAACCCAAAAAACAAAAAATTTATTTGTAAATTTAAAAAAAGGGGTTGACTTACTGTATACTACACTCACAAACACAAAAAAATACATTTTTTGTATGTAGTATGTTGTATGTATGTTTGTAGTATGTAAGTATGTATTTTTGTATGTTTATATTTTATATATAAATTTTTTTATAATTTTTATTGCAATACATAAGTAAACAAGACACAACAAAACAACACAACCACACACACCAAACCACACCCACACACATTTACAACCACAAACACACACAATATAAACTATATGTATGGGGGTTTTTTTATACATCAGATATCTTCATTGTCTTTGTGTGTGTCAGAAAAAGGTGGGCAACTAATTTTAAAACGAATTGACATTCAACAATTCAAAACGCTTAAACAAGATAAAACAGCCTAAATTTTTTGCATGCTCCACAGTCACATTTGTTGTTTAGTAAAATCGGTGGGTGACTTTTTCCCATTTTTGAAGAGGAATACCATAAGATAAGCTCTCACACTTTTTTTAGTCAAGAAAATGACAGTTTATTTCCCGGGGGAGTGTAGACATGTTTTTGAAAATGTAACAGAACAATCTGAATACGTACCTCACCCCGACCCGCCGAAAGGGGCTCGATTAGGGCCGCGTGTTTAGATTTTTTTTGGCCCCTTCACTTTTAAGTTTTAACAAAATTTTTTTTAAGTGTGTAGGCCACTGGTGACATGCGTAACTTTCATGTTATCCCGGACGCCAGTTGTCACTCCCATGAGGGAAGACGGTACCCGCTCAGCCCTTTGGTTTCCAATTGGTGGGGGAGGGGCTTTATTTTCACTGCCAAAAATGTACTGCATTTCCGTGTAAGTTTGCCACACACCACTGCAGTTGCTGGTGGGGTATTTGTGTTTCAATCAACATACTGTGTTTTGTTTTAAAAGTTCTTGTTTATTGAATGAAATTTTTCAAAAATTTTTTTATTTTATTTTATTTGGCGTTAAAAATTTTGATTTTGTGAGTACTGACATAAAAATATTTGACTGTTTGGTTTAGTTTTTATCGTTTGTGTATTATGACTAAAAAAACCTTTTTCTGATCTGGGTAAGTTTTTCTCCCGGTTTAAAGGCTGAAGGGTTTAAAAATTTTGGTACAGTGTCCATTACTTGTGACGAGCCTCTTGTTTTATTTTAAAAATTTGTTCTGAACGTGTTGGGGGATTTCTACCTGGCAGTCGACTTCACTGTTGAAGAGCAAACCAAAAGACAAGGAGGGAGAGCAGGCAGTTTTGTGGCTTCTCTCTCCCTCTCTCTCTTCTCTCCCCTTCTGTTCAATATCGTCTCCCCATTTCTCTTCTCTCATCCCTTCTCTTTTCTCATTTCTTTCCTTCCTCTTTCATTGTTGTCTGTCTTCATTTTCTCTCAATCTCACTATCTAATCTCTCTCTTTCTTCTCTCTCCTCTTCTTACACACACACACACACACACACCACCACAAAACACACACAATAGCACACAACCACTACCACACACACAGTAAGTCTCCCCGTCTGCCCTCTCGAAACGGACAAACGCTTTCATTCTATCACTTCCTGCATGTTCCTTATTTATTAACTGCGCATTTTTTTTTCATTTTCGTTTTTTTTTTTCAAGAGACGTCTCCCGCTTGCAACGAAAACCTAGCAATAGCGTCACCAGTGCCATGTGTTTGTGCGCGTGTGGATGCTGGGGTATAGTGAATTGTGATCTGCGCATGATGCCACAAAATTTGGGGTGATGGTGAAAATCATGACATTCATAAAGTTTTTCTTTTCAGGTTCACTGCCTGTCTCGTCATCACAAGAGATGTCCAAGGAAGCAGAAAAAGAAGGTGTCCCCCTTTGGAGTCGGGGGGGGGAAATACCTCAATCCCCGACCAGGAATGGTGCCATGGAAGGAATTATTTCTAATTGCGGCAGATGAAATCCCAGTAATGACGTCTTCATCTGTGTTACCCTAGATCAGGTCAGTTCCCTTTTTATGTTTCGACTTTTGTATATGTGATATTAGATAAAGAAGGATAGTTTGAAAAAAGGGATGGAGAAAAAAACGTCAATGTGGCGAAATGGGTCGTTTTAAAAGTCGTGGGTTCAAACCCCCAGTAGTCAAAAAAATTGCTGGGATTTTTTTCCAGGCAAATGTTGAAAAACTTCCCATGCCAAGCGTTCTATGGGCACTTAAGGGGAAACTAAAATCTCATCAAACCTCATCAATAAAAAAAAAACCAAACTATGTGAAGTTTTTCTTCAGCCTACCAATTGTTAGATGTTACCCATAAAATGAGGTGTAACTGCTTTTGGGGAAAAAATGGGACAAATGAGTTATCATTTATAGATGTATATTGAGGGGGTGCTTGTTTCTTAACCCACGCTGCGTGTACATATGTCGCTGGTGGGGGACGCCAGGTATAAATGAAATCATGCGTCATTATGACCTTGTCACACAGTTTCCGTTTGAAGTGGAATCTTCATCTCATTATCATCCCCCTTGTCATCCTCATGCAATGTAAAAACCCTCGTCACAGATTCTTCTACCCGCCATCATGGCCCCTCACTTTCACTGGTTCATCAATAATACTTACATATGTACAATTTGTTTTTGATTTTGTTTACATTATTTTAAAAGGTGAAATGGCCCTTTAAAATAAGAATTTTGCATTTGGCTTTTCAGTCAACATAGCAAGCTATTGATGTTATCTTTTTTCCCAAACAATGGGGACTCTTGGGTGTGGGAAGTAATCCATGCCCTTTGGGCAAATCGAATATGAAAATCGTCCCCAAAAAGGGACCCCTGATGGGCTTTGTTGAAGTGAGCAATTGGACCGAACCTTCTCCCGCATCCTAACACACCTTCCCTTCTCCTGCTTCCGATTTTGAGCTGAAGGCCAAAAGGGGTCAAAATTTTGCACGTGTCGGAAACCCAGGACACGTGGTGTTTTTTTCAATGCAAAAACAAATCCCCGAAAGCCAGTGCAGGAGTTCAAACCTTTCTTGAAGTCTTCTTCATGATAAAAAGGTTTTGTTAGAGTAAGAGTGAGAAGACAGAGAAAATGGTAATGGTAGTGATAGTTTAATTTCCAAACGTTATAGTTCTTATCTAAAAGCCATTTCCTTGCTGTTGCTGCTTGGGGTGTTTTCATGTTTCTATAAATCGCCATTTTTATTGACTTACGGGGTGTGTTATGTGCAAAAATTTTGATATTTTTCATGCGTTACCGGAAAAAAATATTTGTCTTGGTAAATTGCAAGCATGTTGACCTGGGAAAAGGGAAACAAATGTACACCTTTCATCACCAAGTTGAAGTGTCTTGGGACAAGAACCAAGGACCTTCCCAGGAAGTCCCAACGTTTACCCCTCCCCCTTCAGTAAGGAAGGAAGAGAGAGAGGAGAGAGAGAGAGGAGGAAGACCCAAAAAGGGGAAAGAGAGTGGGGGAAGAGAGAGAGAAAGGAGAAGGGGATTGAGAGGACAGGAAAAGAAAGAGACGAGATGAAAAAGAGAGGTCGACAGAGAGAGACAGAGAGAAAGAGAGCGAGAGGAGAGGGAGAGAAGGAGACAGGAAAAAAGGAGAATGGAGAGTGGGGGGGGGGGGGGAAAGAGAGAGAGAGGGGGAAAAGGAAAAACGAAGGATGGGGTGGGGGTGGAGAGAGAGGACGAGAGACAGAGACGAGACAGAGACGGATAGAAGTGGGAGACCCAAAAAAAGAGAGACAGAAAGAGAGAGGATTTAAAGTAAAAAAGTTTTTAACTGATAAGGCCCCTTTGGGAAATTTTCAACGGGAAAATAAACGTAAAAAAAAAAAACAAAAAGATGCAACATTGTAAAGATAATGAGGAACCCGAAAATAACATGAAACTTCCCGCTGTCCTCCAGTGTAAGAAAGGATTCCTTTTCTCACAATGGACGGAGCAGCAGGGAATTTTTTTTTTTGAGAGGCCAGTGGCCGCAAAATTGCACCTGTCTTGTTTGTTGTAATTATACGCGTTCATTCTTTTTTTGGGTTTCCCGTTTGTTTTGAACGCGGATTCACCTTGTTTTGAATTACAAGATAAGACTTAGATTATTAACCCATACATATTGGTAGTGCGAGCAGTCCATGTCAAAACATGTTCGATACAACTGCCATAGAAACAACACTCCCCAAACACCACACACACCACACACACACACACACCCCACACACACACACACACACACACCACACACAGCATAGCACACGCACACACACACACAACACAACACACAACCACCACATACCAAAAGACACCAAAATACACTGTAAAAAATTAATATTTCCCTTGGTTTCAAAAGAAGAAAGTCTTTGTCAAAAAGGGTTTTTCCCCCGCACATAGCAGACGCACAGAAGTGGGGGAGGACTGTGCAGCAAATTTCTCCAAAAAGGGAAGCAAAAAAAAACCCTACTTAAGGCATCTTTGGAAAAAAGGAATGCATTTGAAGACTGCATGTTTCGTTTAAAAAACCATCGATATGGCTATAGGATTGTTTTTT
>JAPXFY010000022.1:69625616-69810616 GCA_030674185.1 Monoplex corrugatus
AGAGAGAGAAAGACAGTCAGGTGGAGACAAGAACACAGAGACAAAGAGAAAAGATAGACACAAAAAGACCAAGACAGTCAAAGACCGGCAAACAAATAGAGACACAGATAGAAATAAAGACAGAGACTGAGAAAGAGAGACAGAGACAGACAAATGAGTTAAAACTGCAGGAAACAGGGAGACAAAGAAGACAAAAATAGAGAGAGAAAAAAATGTAGGAAACAAGACAGACTGAAAACCCACAGGAATTTTTTTTAATAACATTTCATCCTCTCTCTCTCTCTCTCAGACCTAAGTGAAATTATTTTCTCTGTGTGTTTGTGACTGCATGTTTGTGTTTGTGTGTCTCTCTGTTTGTGCATGACGAATTGCATGTGTGTGCGTGTGTGTGTGTGTGCGAGTGTCCTGTTTTAAGCCCTGAGACAAGTTCAGCCACATACGCATGTTAAATGGAAAAAAAGATGTGTGAGTAGATGTCGCGCCAGCAGGCAGCAAAAGGTGTGTGTGGTGTTTTACAGTGATTTTATCGTGGTTCTATTTGATTTTATGCATTGAATTTTGTATCAGTTTGTTGCTTTTAAATCCCGACACACGGTGATGTAAATTTGTTTTTTTAATTTTGAATATTTTACCAGATAATCTGATTTTAAAGTTTTTATACCTACTTTTCATCATTTTAATTCAGCCGCTCAAGTCGAACATTTTACCTGTGAATTGTGTTTACATTTTAGCCTACTGTGTTCGCCCAACGCTACAGCTTTCCCAAACCTTTGTGTTCTCTGGTTTTAAGTGTTGTGAACTGATCAACCCACACACCAACCTGCAAGTATATTCCTCTCCTGACTGGCTCGCAATTATGGACCCGTCTTTTATAAAACAAATTGGACTGACACTTTTTAAACACAGCAAGTGCTACCTCGGTGGAGACGTCTACCAGCGCATACGAACACTGGGGCTGTGTCCTAAGCCCCGCACTGCGCGATCCTGTCGTGGTGGACGTCCCCACCGACTTTGGCACAACCTGCCTCCTGCTTTGCCAGTCAGACACCACTTTTCGTCTTCTGCTTCTTCGTCTCCTCCACTGCCCCTGCACTCGACCTTGCCGCTGCAAACTTCGTCTTCTCCTCTGCTGTCTTCGCCTTCGCTCCTGCCGGTGCCGCCTTCGCCTTCTGTCCCGCCGGCGCTGCCCTCGTCTTCTGTCCCGCTGGTGCCACCTTTGTCTTCCGTCCCGCTGGTGCCGCCTTCGTCTTCTGTCCTGCGTGTGCCGCCTTCGTCTTCTGTCCCGTCGTTGCTGCCTTCGTCTTCTGCCCCACTGGTGTCGCCTTCATCCTCTGTCCCGTCGGTGCTGCCTTCGCCTCCGTCTCGGCCACCGCCATGTGATAAACTAAAACTATGCCTTTTTAACGCTCAGTCAACATGTGCAGATGGCAAAGCCGATGTTATTGCTGACTTTATTGCAGATGAGCATGTTGACATTGTTTTTTATCACAGAAACATGGCTTAACCCCCTTGGTCATGAACCTATACATGCAAGTCTCACTCCGAGTGGTTACAGGCTTGCTTCTTTCCATCGCTCATCCCGAGGTGGTGGTATCGCCATCCTCTACAACAACTCACTCCATTCCCACCTATCTTTCTCGCAGTCTCTGCCTTTCTCCCATCCTTCTTTCGAGCACGTTGAAGTATCTTTCCAATCCACCCCTCACCCTATCACCTTCTCCTGTGTCTCTTGACCTCCACCTAGCTCTGCCAACAAGCTCACCACATCCATGTTTTTCTCTGACTTTGATCAACTTCTTGATTACTATAATAATTACAATATTAATAATTACAATATTTATATTGCGCAAAATCTTGATAAAATCAAATCTAAGCGCTGAAGCAGACACACACGCACGCACGCACGCACGCACGCACGCACACGCACACACACACACACACGCATGGCTAAAATGGGGAGAAAGAATAAAAGCAATAAAAGCAATAAAGCAATAAAAGCAAGAATAAAAGCAATGGAAAATTATAGAGAGCATAGCATATACAATTATATATTATAACCATGTGATTCCCCTCCGAGCGGAGACAGGCTGCAGAGGGGGGAGGGGGGGTTGAGTGAGGTTAGGATTTTATGCAGAGGAGAAAAGGTGGGTTTTGAGAGCGGACTTGAAGGAGACAAAAATAGGTTGCTGACGGACTGAGAGAGGAAGTTTGTTCCAGGAGAGTGGACCAGAAACAGAGAAGGCTCGTGGATTACTACTGCCTCTTACCTGGAAATCTCATCATTCTAGGTGACATCAATGTCCACTATGACAACACTCACCGTTATGACACAAGACATATCATCAACTCTCTGTCCAATCACAATATGACACAACATATTTCTGAACCAACCCATCAAAAAGGTCACATTCTTGACTGGATCATTTCTCGTGATCACCACAATTCAGCTACTGACAACTGCCTAGTTCTTTCTACCCGTCTAACTTCAGCCCTTCCATCTGACCACTCTGCAATTCTCTGTTCTCTTGACATTTCTCCTCCTTCCCGTACCACGCGCACAGTGACTCGACGCAATCTCAAATCTATTGACCTCTCCACATTTTCATCTGATGCCTCCCGCCTCCTTTCTGAAAAGTCACATAACCTTCCGATGAATTCTATACTACTCTCCACCATCTTCTGGACATTCATGCTCCAGCCATAACCCGTCTTTTACCTGACCGCCCCCCTACCCCCTGGCTCACTCATGAGATTACCTGTGCAAAACGTGCCCGCCGCAGAGCATAGCGCCACTGGCACACATCCCACTGTACATAGGCAACTTTTCCAAGCCTCTAAAACAAAAGCATCCACCCTCATTGCATCTGCAAAAACAAGCTACAATTTCCAAACCAAAATCCTGAATGCGTCTTCTTCAAGAGAACTCTTTACAACCATGAATCATCTCCTTGGCATACGAAAAGATTTACCTCTCCCAACAAAACACACAAATGAAGAACTCCCATCTGTATTCTCCAAGTATTTCACCACCAAAATACAAACTCTTCGTGACAGGCTTGACAGGACACCCTGTCAACCATGCCCACCTGACCCTTCCTTCTCTGGCACACCTCTTACTACTTTTACCCCAGTCTCACAAGAACAAGAAGAAATTCTCAACACAATCAGATCCATGTCGTTCAAAACCTGCGAACTGGATCCTCTTCCAGGTTCTCTCTACTCTGACTGTCTCCCTACTCTCCTCCCATTCATCACTGACATCATCAACACTTCTCTTCAAACTGGAACTGTCCCAGATTCTTTCAAGTCTGCTATTGTTCACCCTCTCCTCAAGAAATACAATTTAGATCCAAATGAACTGAAAAATTACCGGCCTATCTCTAATCTCTCTTTCTTGTCAAAACTCATCGAAAAAGTTGTCCTCAACCAGCTGAACTCTCAACTGTCTGCCAACAATCTCCTCAATCCTTTCCAGTCAGCCTATCGCCAGTGCCATAGCACTGAAACTGCCCTGAATTTCGAGCCAAGTAGATAGTCTCTGAACTTCTCGGAAATCGCCCATTTCATGGCCAGGAATTCTAGTTTCATACTGGAGTAATTGGCTTGATTCTTCTCAGTTGGTCTCAGTCTTCTACTCGCGTACGCTAAGACACGTCGCTGTCCATCTTGTTCTTGAGACAAGATGGCTCCCAGTCCCTTGTGCCTTGCATCTGTTTCTAAAATGAAAGGCTTAGTGAAATCTGCGTAGCCTAAGACAGGTGCTCTGGTTAGCGTGCTTTTGAGTTCTTCGAAAGCTTTCTGATGACAGTGGTTCCACGTTTCTGAGATGTTGGCGTTCTTTTTCTTGCTTTTGTCTCTAGAGACTAAATCGTGCAGAGGGCCAGCTATTTTGGCAAAGTTCTTGATGAACTGTCGATAGTAACTTGCGAAGCCTAAGAAGCTGCGGAGTTCTGAAGTCGTGTTGGGTACTGGCCATTCTCTGACTGCCTCGACTTTCTTATCTTCGCAGGAAACGCCCTCAGCAGAAATGGTGTGGCCCAAATAGACGACTTGTCGACGCAAAATTTGACATTTGTCAGCTCGAAGTTTGAGGCCCGTTTCTGTGATTCTTCGCAAGAGACGCTCTAAGTGTTCTAGATGCTCTTCAAACGTCTTAGAGTAGACTAGGAGGTCGTCAATGTAGACCAGGAGGAACTCGAAGGTGAAGTCGGTCATTGTTCTTTGCATTAGTCTCTGAAAGGTGGCTGGCGCTGTGCAGAGACCCATAGGCATTCTGGTGTATTCGTAGAGTCCCATTGGAGTTGTGAAGGCTGTCTTTTGCTGATCTTCTGGATGCATGGCTATCTGATGGAATCCGGAGCCTAGATCAAAGGTCGAGAAGTATTGCGAGCCCACCAGCGCGTCGAAAGATTCTTGAATTCTCGGCAATGGATAAGCATCTCTGATGGTCTTGGAGTTCAACTTGCGATAGTCGACACACAGTCTGATGGAACCATCTTTCTTCCTGACGATGACAACTGGTGCTGCATAAGGGCTGTAGCTTTCTGTGATGATGCCTTTCTTCAGAAGTTCTTTCAGATGATTTCTGACTTCTTCAAACTGAGAAGGTGAAATTCGCCGATAAGTTTGAGCTACTGGTGTTTCATCCGTAGTTTTCAGGCGGTGTGTCACAGCATCAGTGAAACCTACGTCTTCTGAGTTTGCCATGAAAGCGTCAAAGTATTTTTCGAAGAGTTCCTGCAGCTTCTTCTTTTGGCTGTTTGTCCCGTCAAAGTCGGGAATGGTTGGTTTCCCCAACTTGCGGCTTGATTTTGTTTGGTCTTCTTCTCCAGTCGATGTGGCTGAGATGACTAACTCGTTGGTGTTGAGCTGGACTTGCGGACCTTTTTCAAGCATGTCGACCATTTCTAAAACTGCTACTGGTGTCTTCGCAGGCAGGATTCTGTCTTCATCTGTCAGGTTGACTATTCTAACATAGCGAGCGTTCCGGTCATCACTAAGCAGGGTGGGAATTATCATCAGGCCTCGAGGAAGTGACTGGCTCGTTGGATAAGCTAGAAGATACGGCGATTCTGTCTTCGTACCAGAGATCTTGATGGTCGAAACGGAGAAAGCCGGTATAAATTGCTGGTATGCAGCGCGAGCAATGCCTTGAGTTGGAGTTTTCTTCTTTTTAATCTCTCTTGCCAAAGTTCTGAATGATGGAGGAAGATCTTCATTGTTCAGGCAAGTCTCCAAGACGTTCATCCCCAATAATACTGGGACTTTCTCTTTCCTGGCTCTCATCGTCGGTTCTGTAGGCGTTTTGACCACAAAGACCGGAGTATTTGGGCATGTCATCCCAAAGACCTGGAGATCTGCTAGGCAGATAGCGGAATAGGGCACTTCTGCCCCATTCACAGCTCGTATTTTGACGAGGCTTTCTTCCTGTTGCAGATTCTTCAGTTTCTTGAAGCCCAGGATTCTGTGACGGTAGTTACTTCGCTACCCGTGTCTACTAGTGCTCGAGTTGTCTTGCCGTTCAGGTTGACAGTAGTCGTTGGGCATTCCCCTGAAAGACTGATTTTTCCTTCTCGACTTGCTGTTTCCCTGTCTGATCTTCGCTGTCCATCCGCATGGCTCTCCACCTCAACTGTAGTAACTGATTTACTGCTGCTCGTTGTCTTCTTGCTTGTCCTTGCTGACTGATTCCTCCTTCCCCCCGTTGCCTGGCTCTCCAGAACAACGGGGGTTTCTAGTTTTTCCCTGCGTCTTGCCCAGATGACCACGTTGATGTTGCCGACGTCTATATTGCCGTTTGGCTGTGCATTCAGACTCTTTGTGGCCTTTGCGTTGACACCACCAACATGTCAGACTCCTCGTTGAAGGTTGGGGACTTGCTGCTTGACGGTTGATTGAAGACTGTATTTGTTGCTCTTTACTTTGATAGGTGGCTACTTCTTGCAGTCGTTTCTCGTTTCTTCCTGCTTCTATGCGTAGCGTCAGGATTTCTATTTTCTCTTCCAGGCGTCGAAGTGTGCTGTCATCTAGAGTGGCTTGCTCCACAGCATTTTCCACGGCGTAGTCTTCTCGATCCATCTTTGAGCCTCTTCAACTGCTTTAAGGAAGTCTGCCTTTGGGTGTTTCCTGGTATATTTCTTTAAGTCTCTGCGGAGAGAAACTGGATGTAGCCCGTTCACGAAAGTATCTCGTAAAAGCGACTGAGGAAACGGTTCTTCCGGCGTTGCTGACTCGATCTTCTTCCATAGAAGTCGTAGAGCAGTTGCATATTCTCTGATGGATTCATTCTTCCCTAGCTGGCGCCTGAAGAAGTTAGTTGTCAGTGTAGATAAGTTCTTTTTTTCTCCCACAGTTGTTCGAGGATTTCGAGGATCTTTTCTGCTGAGTTGATCTCTCTGGCATCTCTGGAGAGGATTTCTTGTCGAGCCCTCCCTTCTAGCGCGTTCAGCAACCAACTGGCGGCGGCCCTGTCTGACAGCGGTTGAAATTGTAGAATCAGGCGTGCTTCTCTTGCAAATTCTTCTATGTCTTCGTCGCCATGGAATTTTCTGAGTTTGTATGTTTTAAAATTTGTTGGGGTGTAGCCTCTCCGTCGCTGAAAAGAGGTTGGTTCTCGCCACCAAGGCATGGACGTTGTTCCATCTTCACCTCCAATCGCCCGCTTCAAACCCAAAATATGTAATGCACAGTCTGTCTTTTTCTCCGTAGAAACTTCAATCGAATCCCACGAAACTTCAATCGAATCACACGAAACTTCAATCGAATCCCACGAAACTTCAGTTGAATCAATGCATCCCACGAAACTTCAATTGAATCAATGAATCCCACTTCTGACACCAAAATGTTGTGGGGCGCAGATGAGGTGGGTTTTGTGAACCCTAAGAGTTCGGAGAAGCTGACAGACTCAATGCATCATACATTCCAGACTCAAAGCAGGCAACCAGTGGATCGGACGTCTCAATGATTTAATCATTCATCGTCATCTCATCCCCGAGAACCTAAGAGGATCTGCTTATATTTGAGGAACCCAGCTATTTCTTTGACAACTATGTACACACTGCCATGGCGGCAAATCAACAGAATGGCTTATTCCAGGGCAACAGCCATGGCAGTGGTCGTCACTACTTCAAAATATTGATGAAATAATTCTAAATTTTATTAAATAATTCCAAATCATTCATCTATTTATGTGAAACTCGATATTTTGTGATCTACGACAAAATGTATTTAGATCTAGATGTTAGAAATTTAGATTGTGGTGATCGCTGCCTTGGAGATGTTGATATTTTCATAACAACGATCATCGCAATGATTCCTAATCTTAACTATTTATAAATTCCATTTATTTATCGATAAAATACTATACATTTACCTGAAATGTTGCCTCCAAAAAGGATACGATTTAAAGTCGCTCCTTTTCGCTAAATTATTTAGTGGTTACCAGATCAACGAAGCGGAAATGACGACTATCAGCGATGACGTCATTATTATGGGTGACACTTCCTAAAATAAACAAGGGAACTCCATTTTAAGGCTATCTTCGTTTCCTCATTATCACAAGGGTAAGACGTATGGGGATGTGATCTGATCCCAACAAGTCATCCTCTGTTTGCCACGTGGCGTTTGGGGCTAGGGATGGTGAGATTAAAGTGAGGCGATAACTGTGGGTCTGTGGGTTGGTATATCGGGGATCCGGGTAACGTGTCCGTTGTTAAGTAAATATAAATTGGAATCTACAATATTTTCGATCAACCTGTTGCTTGTTATGTTTGTACAATACTTTTCCCAAAATGGGGCATGTGCATTAAAATCACCTCCAATTATCCACTTGTCGTCCTGATCTTGAAAGTGTCTTAACCATTCAGTGTTCACAGAGTCTGGGCCTCTTGGTAAGTATACAGAGGCCATATTCACAACTAACGATGAGTAAAATTTTATAATGATTGCACATGATGAAATAAATGCGGTAGAGTTTGGTACTGGCGATGTTCGTTCACAATAGTTCAGTCCTTCACGAACATATATAGCTGTTTGTATACGGCCACCGTCATTTACAGAGTCACATATTGGTGGATAATAAAAACCGGATATTTTAGGTAATTTGGTTTTGATGGTATTCAGCGATTGTAGAAGCATGACATGGACGTTTTTAGAAGAGAGATAGTTACTCAAATATGAGATGTTTTTAACAATGGAACGAGTGTTCCACTGAAAAATGTTGATATCACTTACTACACACGTCTTCATGAGGAACGGTTGATAAACTTTAGAACAATATGGTAAGTTTAGATAATTAAATATTCATTTAACTTGGAATCAAAAGGTACAAATAGCATAAAAACGAAGTAGGTAAACAAGTAAATAATTAAGTAAAACAATATAGTTGAGAGCTGAACGAAGAGGAAGTGAATCTGGGCTGAATCTAAAATGACCAGGGAGAGAAGAAGAATTGAGAGTGGAAGCCGGGTCTTTGTTGATGTCGTTGCCGGTTTGATCTCCTCCTCGGTTTTTCCCAAGAAGCTGATGGATTTGCCTCCCTAAGTTTCTGGCCAGAACGCTCGCCCCTCTGGTGGTTGGATGGACGTCGTCCTGGCTGACTTGAGTGTGACTGATAGTTTGAATATTATCATTGTTGACGTAGTTGACACTTGCTGCTTTTAGGAGTCGCGCTTTTGTCAGGGCATTAAGAAGCTCTCTTTTAACGTTTAGGTGTTTGTCCCTCACAGGAGCGACCTGACTGACCACTACCTTAGCTTTCGGAAATTGTGTGTTGATGATTTTCACACATATTTCTAGGTTTGTGCTACATTCAGTGGGCTCTTTTGTTTTCAAATCTATAATCCCCACATGTAGAACAACACAGTCAGGTTCAGGTGTCAGCTCTTCTTTTGATTTTTCAATGGCTGTCTTATAGTCGTCGACGGTACGGATTTTTCTCGTCGCCACCTGAAAACCGTAAGAAGGGCCCAGTCTCTTTCCATCCACTTTATTTAGGACGGAGTCGTGGATGATAAGGACACGTGGAAGAATATTAGATTTTAATCTGGAATGTGCAGATGATACCGCTGTTTTGACGTCACGGTGAGGTTTTGTAGAGACGTCTGGTCTTTGTTTGACGTCATTTTTCCTTCCTTTGGGTGTTTTTTCCCGATCTTGTAGTTTTGGAGGTTGAGCCGCGCATTCCGCATAGCTGGTGAATTTGCCCATCGGTGACATGGTGGAAAAGTCACCGTGGACTGCGGAATCAGTTTGGCTTGCTATGGTGGTCGTAAGTATTGGGCACTTATTGTCATCGCGCAGCTCCTTTAACGTTGTGTTATTTTCTAATAAGATTTTTCTCTCTGTTTGTAGCATGGTTGTGAGGCTGTTGATTTGTTTGGACAGTTCTTGTATGGTATTTTTCAAATTGTCGATTTTCCTTACCCCCTCATGACATCTGTGGCCACATGATGATATTGATCGTAGCTGTGGGACGTTCGGCTGACTTCTGGATGGTGAAAGGGTCCGACTGGAGGTCTGTACTTCATGATGATCGGAGGCTTCTGGGGTCTCTGCAGGTGGTGGTGTCTCTGCCATGGTGTTGTCTGTCCAACGGGTGGTCTTCTTTGCGTTTTCTTTGTTGAGACAACGTTTCGACCTTGTCATTTTTAGCCTAGTTGATTCCTCTTTGTAAACGTTCAGTTATAATGCCGCCATCTTGGCGTAGGAATCATGTGTGTGGTGTGTGTGTGTGTGTACGTGTTTGTCTTTATGTGTGATTTTGTGTATATGTATGTCATTATTTGTGTGTGTGTATGTGTTGTGTGTGTGTGATTCTGTGTGTGCATGTGTGTGTGTGTGTGTGCACATGTGTGTGTGTGTGTGTGTGTGTGTGTTAATGTGAAAGTTTTCTATGTAATATTTACCCCCTCTGTTAATTTTTAGTATCCTCCCACTTCTTCAGCATCGAATGACATATGAGTTCTGCTGGCAAAATGAGGGGAGAACTTTAGGAGATGGGTATCAGTCTGCATTGGCAAAGGATTATTTTGCTTTTTTACAAAGATTTATTGTGTATTTATTAATTCATGTATTTATTTCTGTACTGGTTTATGTATTTATTTTGGGAAACAGCACTGAGAAATGATTTTATTTATTTATCTATGATGGTGTGGTGGTAAGGGTGAAGGTGAAGACAGGAGGCAGAAGAGCAGAGGAGCGCAGATGGTAATGCAGCCTGACGAAGAAGACCCAGGGAAGACAGAGATGGTGTTTCTCTCTTTTTTCTGACCCAACCGTTCAGGACCAGACCAGAGGAGAAATGCATACATGGCACTCGCACTCATCGGCTTATATACTCCGCATGTGAACCGCATTGACCGCACCGCGAGCCCGCAGGCAAAACAACTCTCTGGAACCCCTTAGGGGCCAGATTTGTGTTTCTTCGAGCAAGCTCAGCGGTGCTTATCTTGCGGTCCACATAACAAATACCAACATATCATATATCAGAAAATTCTACACAGCATACAGATTGTTGTATTCTACATCATTTTGCACAACATTCACACAGATCGAAACTACAAGTGATTTAAGTCAATGTTTACACTCTGCTGAAAGGGATTTTAGCCATATTTAATCAATCAATATTAGTCCATGAAAAATATCAAACAAATGAGTGAATACACGATGATCGATAAGTTTATGTGGACATACTCTGAATAGGTAAATCAATCTCTCAGTGCAGAAATAGATCGGTGAACAGGCAATAGAAAACACAAATGATCCTAATTTGGACACGCATTGTTCGACCACAATACGGAATGCCAAGATCTCTTCTAATACTTTACTGCTTAGCAATATTTCATTGCAATATCATTTCTGTTTATAAAAGGAGCAAAAAGGTAAATGTAATTATGTATTCTAAGTCAGATTTTAAATATTAAGAATTCGATTCTACATCCCGGCAAGATGGCGGTCATTTTGGCGGTTTGTCGCACTTTGACTTGGCCTGAACTTTCTTTAATGCAAGCTTAATATCTAATGATTAAAGGTGTGATGTAGTCCAAATGAAAGATTAGAATACCAACATTCTAATCGCGATCTTAAAATTTCCACAATTTATTTCATTATTATACAAATTTCCGATCATCATCACGGCTCACTGGTCGGAAATTTGAATAGTACCGAACGATCGGACAACAAAATTATTGATTTCAGGCAAACGAGGGGAAACTTCGCCTCGAGGACATTTCCTACAAGAAATACATACTTTTCTGCTGAATTAGAGTGCACAAGTTATTCATTTCTTAACTTTTAAGGGTTTAAATAATAGAATTTCCTAATATTTTTGAGAATCGCTGAACCAGGGGAGTTAACTGTACTCAAAATCGTTTGAGAAGAAAAGACGTCTGCTACACGCCGTTGGGTGTGCACGGCTACATATCTATTTATTTAATCATTTGTATTATTAATTGATTCATTCATTTACTTATTTTTGTTGCAGCGGATCATCACCCAGACTCAGGAACAGATCAAACATGTGAAGCTCTCTATACACGTAAATGAACGTGTATGTGAACAACTCATCACCACATGTGCGTATACATAGAAACTATTGTAGAGAAAGTAGTCTGGGTATAGTGTGGATTTGTGGCTGTTTTTGTGTCTGTCTATAGCCAAGTATCCCAAGAGAGTAGAAGAACTGAATACATGTGCATATGGTATTGAAACTGTGTGGAAGAATGGAATATGTTATGGAAGTGAATGACAGGTTCTTGACCTATGCATGCATTTCTGGATTAATTTTAACAAGAAAGTTATGAGGAATATTCACTTTAAGTAAAATGGTTTTTAAAGAATTCATTTATTGTATGTTCCAGTGATATTTTTTTCATGGCTGTGTAGTTTTTGATTGATTCTTTGGTAATTTTGTAGTAAACTTGGGTCAGAATTATGCAGTTTGAGTAAAAAGTTGCTTCCCTTTGACTGTGACTCCTTTCAGTTTAGAAGAGTGGCAGAATGGTTCAGACGTTCGCCCGCCAGTAACTAAACTCGTGGCTCCTGGGTTCGCTCCCTGAAGAGACCTTGACTTTTCTCCCCAGTTTGACCGGAAAATCGAATTGAATGTCAAGTCCTTCAGAAGGGGACGAAAAATGAGACAGACCTGTGTGCCTTCTGGCTGCACACACTAAAGATCCCATGGCAGTTGAAAATCGTGATGAGCGGGGCATTGCCCAGCTGCGTTGGTAAAAAACATTGAAGAGATAAGTTGATTTCCCAGGTCCCACCCCTTGAAGACCAGTTAGCCTTCTTGCCATTCTGAAGTCTTGGTAAAAATATTGTGAACATGAATATGGATTTGAGTTGACGGAGAGGGGATGGGTGCAGCTCTCCTCATGCTGGCCCCGGGTAAAGTTGAGGTCTCTGCCACCTCACTCCCCTACCACCCCAGGGTTATGGAACTATCGAGGCAAGACGTCAGGACCTGGCCAGCTTGTAGATTTATGCACAGGCTTAAGGCTTGTGCCGTGATCATTCTGGATCTTCTCCATCACATGGCACCTGTGACGTTAGTACATATGGAATTCATTCCGTGCGTGGAGACATCAACTTGAGAAATTGAAACTGAAACTGTGTAACTGAAATGCTGGGGGTTGACGTGACATGACAAATGTGCTGATTTTTTGCCACCCACTTCTTTGTTGTAAAGAATTGTTTCCCTTGAGTTTTCTTTTCTTTTTTTTTGTTTTTGTTTAGGAAAGGATGTTTTTTGTTTATGCTGAAATGATTTGTTCCTACAAGAAACTTCATATTTTGTATACCACTTTTGGGAGAATGAGTCAGTGTGTTTGTGTGTTGTGTTCAGAAAATGGATAGAAGGTTGATGATGTCTTCATGTTTTCTTTTTTCTGAATCTGGTGCTGTGGTTTATTTATGTAGCTAAAAATACCTAAGCTGACATCTTTCCACAAATATTGTTGTTGTGGCAGAATTCCTGTACATTCAAAGAGAATTGATGTCTTCCTGTGTGATGCAGTTGTCTGTATTTTATTTTTCTTTAATTTTTGCTTGAAAGAAGTTGGTTCCTGTCTATAATAATTGTACTTAATATAATTGTACAATTCAAATGCGTACAGGTACAAGTATTTCTTATGCTTGTATGGTGGCCGGCTGGAAGTGGAAAACACGGCCACATTGATGGCCAGATGTGGCCTGACCGTGTAGACGGTGAATGAAGACAGAAGAGAAGACAGGCCTGTAGTCATCATGTCAGGTCCTGGTTTGTACACTTATATTTTGGGTTACAATTATATTCCATAACGCCATTTTCTGTGCTGTTAATTTTCTTGTCAGTATGTAACTAAATTCATTTCTGTGATTGTGTGTGATTTGTAGCTAGATTGGAATTGTTTCAGTTTAGGAGTAAACCATCAGAGACACTGACTGTATAAATGTGGCTTGAAGCTGATTTTATGTGCCACCATTCTAATCAGAAAGACTATTACTGATCAAAGTTAGATATGCTTATCCTTCATGTAATTTTAAAGGGGTAACATCCGATCCAATGGATCGGGACGCATGCGCAGTAAGTATGGGCGGGGCTAAACTAAATAAAGAAAAGCACGTGGCTGAGGGTAATAAACAAACACGCTAACAGTGACGAACAAAACAGAAACTTACTTCTTAGTAACTGAGAAGAAATTGAAGCAAATTCCGTCCACACAGCTCCCAGAACTCGAACGTTTTCCTACGTAACGCATGACGTGTATGAGCAAATGGGTTTTGTAAGTCCATTTTAGGGGGTGAAGGTAGTCAACTTATGCTTTCCATTGACTTTTCTTACAGGAAAAGCATGATGTAGTTTTAGAGAAATTATAGCTTGGTCCCCCTTCAATGGGAATCAGTACACCGCACACTATCTCCGCAGTCCTGGTTGTCTCCTGCCTGGGTCATGACCAAAGTTTGGACAGGGGGACATCAGTTTGTGTTCAAGACTATTTATCAAATAGTATGAACGCTTGATCAGAAGTCTTTGTATTTCTCGACAGTTTGTCATACACACACGCTGCATTATTACTGTTGAGAGCCCCTGACTTCGTGCGCAGATCTAAATGACAGATTGATAACCTCATCCCTTCACCCCTAAAACAGTTGATTACACTCCGTGCTGGCACGCGGTAACTGGGGCCTTGACTAGGAGATCCGGTAGATCTATGTAAGTTACTTGAACCTTGCTGAGAATGAGAACAAAAGATGAGAAGGAAAGGATGGTGCTAATGGAAACTGCATGACTGCTATCCCGTGCTTGGCCTCTCTCACGGTGTGAAAGAAATTTGTCTGTAAGCAAATTTGCGCGCTCATTCTTTCTGGGTTCTACTGAAAACGCACATGTCTAGTTTGAGAGAGTTTGTCTTTGACGAAATAATGAATTTTAATTTATTATTGCTGGATATAAACGAAGAAAAGAAGGAGGCTGTAAGACAACTGTTTGAAAGCTGTGGTTGGGGGTGGAAATTTGAAGTGCTATCACAAGTTACAATCAATGAAGCTGACAGTGTCAGTGTGAGTAGTTCTGTGTGTGTTGCCAACATCTCCTGTGTAGATACCACAGCATCTTGTACACCTACTTCAGTGGCTACAGTGTCCTCAGCAAGTTATAGATTTACACTGGCGACAGATGTAGTGTGTTCCTCATCTGGTGCTAGTGTCAGTGTAGGTGATAGATCTAGTGTTAGTTTACAGCATGCAGTTAGTCAGCAGATGCCAGTTTTGTTTTTGTGAGCCGTATTTTACTGCAAACTGTCAGAGATAGCTGGGTAATGGACAAGTCAGCACATGTTAGGAATTCTGGACTTAGGAAACAGATATATAGAAAATTTTGAAACATACTAAATTCTAGGAATACGTGGAGACATCCACAATATTTTCGAAAGAAATGGATGACTATGGGGCGTGATGGTGTAGATGAATGTGTGGTGACAGCCCTTTGTGAGATAATGCCAGACTGTGTGCTGTCGCTTGTAAGACTTGTACCCTAACCCACCTGGTAAGCCGTACATGGGACATAAGTGGTGGTGACTACAGGTCAGTGTTGTGTTCGTATTGTGCTCCGATGTGTGTGTATGTGTGTGTGTGTGTGTGTGAGTACGGTGTATGTGCGCACAACTTGTGTGTGCATATAGATCTATTGCATGTGCTTGATTTCTTTTCATACACTACACACTTTTAATTAAGCTGATCGTTTAATTCTCTGGACGTCCATATTGTAGGCCTTTCAGGTGTGTGTGTGTGTGTGTGTGTTGCGACAACATGCCTTCGTTGTTTTCTTTCCACGTGATTTTCTATTTTTGGATGGCGTGCCTGTCAGATGTTTCGTCATGTTTTGTAGCCCCGCCTCTAAGTTCGTCCAACTCGGATTTTAATTTCCTAATAAATGCATATACGCACATTTTTCGATAAAAATATAACAACAGTTTAAAAGCAGGGATTTTGATTGTACTGCTCTCCGACAGCGTCCGAAATCTGTAATTAACTCGGAGCAGACAGCCGGTGTTGCTTCGGTAAATGTTTGAATTCAAGTGACTTCCGATCTACTTCCCGCCTTATATAGTCCTGCTGCCCCTTTAAGTGGTGAACTTTGAGTTTATATTCTTGTAAGTCATGTTATTTTTGAGTTAATAATTTGATATATTTTCAACAAAAGTCTGATATAATTTCGACAAAATTCTGATCACAAAGTAAGAACGTATTAGTAGGATAACGTTCTGTTTCTCAACTTAGTAAAAAAGAAATCGTACATGTTGACATATTATTATTAACCCAATTATGAAATCTTTCTGTCTCCTGCAGTTATAGAATAAATTGTCTCATATAATTTTGTACTCAAATCTCCCCAAAAGTAAAAGTGTATTAGTAGGATAAAGTAATATTTGTCAGATGAGTCCATCAAAAGTGCAAAAGTGTTGAAATTTAGTCACAATAATTTTCTAAAGAATTAATTAATTTGACCAAGGGAAATGACCACATTTCTGCTTGAAAAACTTCAGTGTTGCCAGATTTTTGTCTTTTTGATAATTTCATGAAGTTCTCTAATGGCTAAAATCTGGATGAGTGTGAAAATAACATATTTCTGTGCTGGATTAGATGGCTGGCAAGTATAATGTTGTTTAAACTGTGAAAAAATGACAAGCAGTCAAAAAGCACAAGCAAGAGCTCTAGGCTGAAACAAGACCTCAGCATACACTCTGGCTTGATCTGTCCTGAAGTTCATCATACAACAGCTTTTCAAAAGGACAGAATGAAAGTCGTTTCTTTTCTTGCCTTGTGTGTTGTAGAACACTTTGTGGTTTTGGCATTGAGGTCTTGCATGTTCTTTCAACATATGTATACACGTTGTAAGACCCATACGCCAGGTAGGATTTGAGTACCTTGCCAACATGTTGTAGGGTTTATGTGCAGGCTTAGGGCTTGTGCCATGATCATTTTGGATCTTCTCCATCACATGGCAGGAATGGCATCGGTGTGAGATACTGAAACTGAAACTCACCATGGGTAAAAAGTATGATATAAGGGAGGTAACTCTGTTTTTATAAATTGAACAGTTCCAAACATAAGATTTGGATCAGACTAAAATAAAGTCACGCACTGAATGTTAGGGTAAACGTAATTTTAGAAGGAAAATTTCCTTTTGACCATTTTGGTCTTTTACCAACAATACAAAACAAATACTGTGAGAAAATACTTGGCTTGTGTTAATGTTCATGTTTGTTTATTCATAGAAGGTTAGAAAGGCAGAGGAGTGTTGTTGGTGCATGTGTTTGTCTGTGTCCTTGTGTGTGTAGGCTATGTGTTTCTCTTTGTGTGTGTTTGTGTGTGTATGTATATGTCGTTATTTGTGTGTGTTTGTGTGTGTCCTTGTGTGTGTGTTTCTCTTTATGTGTGTTTGTGTGTGTATGTATATGTCGTTATTTGTGTGTGTGTGTGTGTGTGTGTGTGTGTGTGTGTAGTGTGTGTTTGTGTCCATGTGTGTGTGTATGTGTTTCTCTTTATGTGTGTTTGTGTGTGTATGTATATGTCGTTATTTGTGTGTGTGTGTGTGTGTGTGTGTGTGTGTGTGTGTGTGTGTTAATATGAAAGTTTTCTATGTAATATTTACCCCCTCTGTTAATTTTCAGTATCCTCCCCCTTCTTCAGCATCAAATGATATACGAGTTCTGCTGGCAAAATGAGGGGAGAACTTTAGGAGATGGGTATCAGTCTGCATTGGCAAAGGATTATTTTGCTTTTTTACAAAGATTTATTGTGTATTTATTAATTCATGTATTTATTTCTGTACTGGTTTATTTATGTATTTATTTTGGGAAACAGCACTGAGAAATGATTTTATTCATTTATCTATTTATTTAAAAATACCTTGTTTGTAAAAGATCGTTGGGAGTATACAACACAATGTTTGTGTTTTATACACCCAAGGATCTATGTTTGTGTTTTATACTCCCAAGGATCTTTTACAAACAAGGTATTTTTAATATTTTGTTTTTACCCTCAAGATCCAGCAGTCACATTTTGTTTTACCTTTTTATTTATTTAATCATTTGTATTATTAATTGATTCATTCATTTACTTATTTTTGTTGCAGCGGATCATCACCCAGACTCAGGAACAGATCAAACATGTGAAGCTCTCTATACACGTAAATGGACGTGTATGTGAACAACTCATCACCACATGTGCGTATACATAGAAACTATTGTAGAGAAAGTAGTCTGGGTATAGTGTGGATTTGTGGCTGTTTTTGTGTCTGTCTATAGCCAGGTATCCCAAGAGAGCAGAAGAACTGAATACATGTGCATATGGTATTGAACCTGTGTGGAAGAATGGAATATGTTATGGAAGTGAATGACAGGTTTTTGACCTATGCATGCATTTCTGGATTAATTTTAACAAGAAAGTTATGAGGAATATTCACTTTAAGTAAAATGGTTTTTAAAGAATTCATTTATTGTATGTTCCAGTGATATTTTTTTCATGGCTGTGTAGTTTTTAATTGATTCTTTGGTAATTTTGTAGTAAACTTGGGTCAGAATTATGCAGTTTGAGTAAAAAGTTGCTTCCCTTTGACTGTGACCCCTTTCAGTTTAGAAGAGTGGCAGAATTGTTCAGACGTTCGCCTGCCAGTAACTAAACTCGTGGCTCCTGGGTTCGCTCCCTGAAGAGACCTTGACTTTTCTCCTCAGTTTGACCGGAAAATCGAACTGAATGTCTAGTCCTTCGGAAGGGGACGAAAAATGAGACAGACCCGTGTGCCTTCTGGCTGCGCACACTAAAGATCCCACGGCAGTTGAAAATCGTGAAGAGTGGGGCATTGCCCAGCTGCGTTGGTAAAAAACATTGAAGAGATAAGTTGATTTCCCAGGTCCCACCCCTTGAAGACCAGTTAGCCTTCTTGCCATTCTGAAGTCTTGGTAAAAAAAATTGTGAACATGAATATGGATTTAAGTCGACGGAGAGGGGATGGGCGCACTCCCCTACCACCCTAGGGTTATGGAACTATCGAGGCAAGACGTCAGGACCTGGTCAGCTTGTAGATTTATGCACAGGCTTAAGGCTTGTGCCATGATCATTCTGGATCTTCTCCATCACATGGCACCTGTGACATTAGTTCATATGGAATTCATTCCGAGCGCGGAGACATCATCTTGAGAAACTGAAACTGAAACTGTGTAACTGAAATGCTGGGGGTTGATGTGACATGACAAATGTGCTGATTTTTTGCCAACCACTTCTTTGTTGTAAAGAATTGTTTCCCTTGAGTTTTCTTTTTTGTTTTGTTTAGGAAAAGATGTTTTTTGTTTATGCTGAAATGATTTGTTCCTACAAGAAACTTCATATTTTGTATACCACTTTTGGGAGAATGAGTCAGTGTGTTTGTGTGTTGTGTTCAGAAAATGGATAGAAGGTTGATGATGTCTTCATGTTTTCTTTTTTCTGAATCTGGTGCTGTGGTTTATTTATGTAGCTAAAAATACCTAAGCTGACATCTTTCCACAAATGTTGTTGTTGTGGCAGAATTCCTGTACATTCAAAGAGAATTGATGTCTTCCTGTGTGATGCAGTTGTCTGTATTTAATTTTTCTTTAATTTTTGCTTGAAAGAAGTTGGTGCCTGTCTATAATAATTGTACTTAGTATAATTGTACAATTCATCTGTTTACAGGTACAAGTATTTCTTATACTTGTATGGTGGCCGGCTGGAAGTGGAAAACACGGCCACATTGATGGCCAGATGTGGCCTGACCGTGTAGACGGTGAATGAAGATAGAAGAGAAGACAGGTCTGTAGTCATCATGTCAGGTCCTGATTTGTACACTTATTATATTTTGGGTTACAGTTATATTTCATAATGCCATTTTCTGTGACATCAGTGTGAGAAACTGAAACTGAAATTCACCATTAATTATGGTGGGTAAAGTGTATGGTATAAGGGAGGTAACTCCTTTCTGTAAACTGAACTGTTCTAAACGTGAGATGTGGACCAGAAAAAATATAGTAACATTCAAAATGGTGTTTTGACCATTTTGATCTTTTGCCAATGATACAAAAACAACATATTGAGACAAAATACCTGGATTTCTGTTTGTGTTTAGGTTTGTTTATTCATAGAAAGCTAGAAATAATGGCAGAGAGGAGTGTTGTATGTGCATATGTGTGTTTATTTGTGTGTATTTATGTTTGTCTGTGTCCATATTTATGTGTCTCTTTATGTGTGTGTTTGTGTATATGTGTGTTTCATTATGTTGTGTTAGTGTGTGTGCATATGTGTGTGTGAATGTGAAAGACAGTTTTCTATATAATATTTACCCCTTCTGTTACTTTATAGTATCCTCCCCCTTCTCCGGCATCAAATGACATACAAGTTCTGCTGGCAAAATGAGGTGAGAACTTTAGGAGATGGGTATCAGTCTGCATTGGCAAAGGATTTCATTATTTTTTTAAATGTATTTATTAATTGATATATTTGTGTATTTATTTTTTGTTTATGTATTTATTTACTGATGATGGTTATCAGTCTGCTTTGGGAAATGATTTTATTTATTCATTCATGTATTGAATTCATTTATTCAATCATTTATTCTTTTTTTATTTTTTTATTTTATTTGTTCTTTTGTTTATTTATTTTTGTTGCAGTGGATCATCACCCAGACACAAGAACAGATGGAACACATGAAGAACTGTTGTTCTCTCCGTACACGTAAATGGACGCGTATGTCAACAACTCGTCAGCACATGCACATAGACATAGAAACTGTTGTAGAGAAAATAGTCTGAGTATAGTGTGGAAAGAGGAGGCAGCTGAGAAAGTTTCTGACGGTGCCAATGAGGATAGCTTCTGTCTTGTCATCATTAAGCTGAAGTTTGTTGAACGTCATCCAGTTCTTAATGTCCGAGTAACACTCAGTGGTGCGAGTCAAGAGGCGCTGTATATTGTCTGGTGTGTCACTGTCTTGAAGTTGGGTGTCATCAGCATAGAAGTGGTGTTTTATAGAGTGGGAGTTGATGATGGTGGACAGGGGGGAGGTGTAAAGAGTGAAAAGAACAGGGCCAAGGACAGATCCTTGTGGAACACCACAGGTCAGGTATGCAGGTTGAGAGTAAGTGCCATTGATGAGAACAGTTTGTTTTCTGTTTGATAAATACGAAGTGAAAAAGGAGAGAGCAATGTCAGAGATGCCAAAAGTATGATGAAGTCTAGAAAGGAGAATACCATGGTCAGTGGTATCGAAGGCTGCAGACAGATCAAGGAGTGTGAGGAGAGAGACTTTGCCAGTATCAGTTGCAAGGAGGAGATTGTTGAGAATGTGTAGCAGGGCAGTTTCAGTGCTATGGCACTGGCGGTAGGCTGACTGGAAAGGATTGAGAAGATTGTTGGCAGACAGGTGAGAGTTCAGCTGGTTCA
Source organism: Monoplex corrugatus (assembly GCA_030674185.1). Lineage (NCBI taxonomy): Eukaryota > Metazoa > Mollusca > Gastropoda > Littorinimorpha > Ranellidae > Monoplex > Monoplex corrugatus. The sequence goes on from JAPXFY010000022.1 coordinate 69,646,551, forward strand.
GGACGACTTTTTCAAGGAGTTTTGACAAGAAAGAGAGATTAGAGATAGGCTCGGTAATTTTTCAGTTCATTTGGGTCTAAATTGTGTTTCTTGAGGAGAGGGTGAACAATAGCAGACTTGAAAGAATCTGGGACAGTTCCAGTTTGAAGAGAAGTGTTGATGATGTCAGTGACACACACACACACACAGCCAGTCACTGTGACAGCCATGGCACAGCCCTCAGTGACACACACACACACACAGCCAGTCACTGTGACAGCCATGGCACAGCCCTCAGTGACACAACACACACACACACAGCCAGTCACTGTGACAGCCATGGCACAGCCCTCAGTGACACACACACACACAGCCAGTCACTGTGGCAGCCATGGCACAGCCCTCAGTGACACACACACACACACAGCCAGTCACTGTGACAGCCATGCCACAGCCCTCAGTGACACACATACACACAGCCAGTCACTGTGGCAGCCATGGCACAGTCCTCAGTGACACACACACACACACATACACAGCCAGTCACTGTGACAGCAATGCCACAGCCCTCAGTGACACACATACACACACACACAGCCAGTCACTGTGGCAGCCATGGCACAGTCCTCAGTGACACACACACACACACAGCCAGTCACTGTGACAGCCATGGCACAGCCCTCAGTGACACACATACACAGCCAGTCACTGTGGCAGCCATGGCACAGTCCTCAGTGACACACACACACACACACACAGCCAGTCACTGTGACAGCCATGGCACAGCCCTCAGTGACACACATACACACAGCCAGTCACTGTGACAGCCATGGCATAGCCCTCAGTGACACACACACAGCCAGTCACTGTGGCAGCCATGGCACAGTCCTCAGTGACACACACACACACACACACACACAGCCAGTCACTGTGACAGCCATGGCACAGCCCTCAGTGACACACACACACAGCCAGTCACTGTGACAGCCATGGCATAGCCCTCAGTGACACACACACACACAGCCAGTCACTGTGACAGCCATGGTACAGCCCTCAGTGACACACACACACCACACACCACACACACAGTCACTGTGACAGCCATGGCACAGCCCTCAGTGACACACACACACACACACAGCCAGTCACTGTGGCAGTCATGGCACAGCCCTCAGTGACATACACACAGACACACACAGCCAGTCACTGTGACAGCCATGGCACAGCCCTCAGTGACACACACACACAGCCAGTCACTGTGACAGCCATGGCACAGCCCTCAGTGAACACACACACACACAGCCAGTCACTGTGACAGCCATGGCACAGCCCTCAGTGACACACCACACACAGCCAGTCACTGTGGCAGCCATGGCACAGCCCTCAGTGACACACACACACAGCCAGTCACTGTGACAGCCATGGCACAGCCCTCAGTGACACACACACACACACAACACACAGCCAGTCACTGTGACAGCCATGGCAAAGCCCTCAGTGACACAAAAACACACACACACACAGTCACTGTGACAGCCATGGCACAGCCCTCAGTGACACACACACACACACACACAGCCAGTCACTGTGACAGCCATGGCACAGCCCTCAGTGACACACACACACACACACACAGCCAGTCACTGTGACAGCCATGGCACAGCCCTCAGTGACACACACACACACAGCCAGTCACTGTGACAGCCATGGCACAGCCCTCAGTGACACACACACACACACAGCCAGTCACTGTGACAGCCATGGCACAGCCCTCAGTGACACACACACACACACACAGCCAGTCACTGTGACAGCCATGGCACAGCCCTCAGTGACACACACACACACACACAGCCAGTCACTGTGACAGCCATGGCACAGCCCTCAGTGACACACACACACTAACACACAGCCAGTCACTGTGACAGCCATGGCACAGCCCTCAGTGACACACACACAGCCAGTCACTGTGACAGCCATGGCACAGCCCTCAGTGACCACACACACAACCACACAGCCAGTCACTGTGACAGCCATGGCACAGCCCTCAGTGACACACACACACAGCCAGTCACTGTGACAGCCATGGCACAGCCCTCAGTGACACACACACACACACAGCCAGTCACTGTGGCAGCCATGGCACAGCCCTCAGTGACACAACACACACACACACACACACACACAGCCAGTCACTGTGACAGCCATGGCACAGCCCTCAGTGACACACACACACACACACACACAGCCAGTCACTGTGACAGCCATGGTACAGCCCTCATGACACACACACACACACACACACACACACACAAGAGTCACTGTGGCAGCCATGGCACAGCCCTCAGTGACACAACACACACACACACAGCAGTCACTGTGACAGCCATGGCACAGCCCTCAGTGACACACACAAACACACAGCCAGTCACTGTGACAGCCATGGCACAGCCCTCAGTGACACACACAACACACACAGCCAGTCACTGTGACAGCCATGGCACAGCCCTCAGTGACACACACACACACACAGCCAGTCACTGTGACAGCCATGGCACAGCCCTCAGTGACACACACATCACACACACACACACACACAGCCAGTCACTGTGACAGCCATGGCACAGCCCTCAGTGACACACACACACACACAGCCAGTCACTGTGACAGCCATGGCACAGCCCTCAGTGACACACACACACACACACAGCCAGTCACTGTGACAGCCATGGCACAGCCCTCAGTGACACACACACACACAGCCAGTCACTGTGACAGCCATGGCACAGCCCTCAGTGACACACACACACAGCCAGTCACTGTGACAGCCATGGCACAGCCCTCAGTGACACACACACACACACACAGCCAGTCACTGTGACAGCCATGGCACAGCCCTCAGTGACACACACACACACAGCCAGTCACTGTGACAGCCATGGCACAGCCCTCAGTGACACACACACCACACACAGCCAGTCACTGTGGCAGCCATGGCACAGCCCTCAGTGACACACACACACACACACACCACACAGCCAGTCACTGTGACAGCCATGGCACAGCCCTCAGTGACACACACACACACACTACACCATCACAGCCATGACACACACACAGTCAACTGTGACAGCCATGGTACAGCCCTCAGTGACCACCACACCAGAAGCACATCAACTAACACAACACACAGAGTCACTGTGACAGCCATGGCACAGCCCTCAGTGACACATACACACACACACACCAGTCACTTGCAGCCATGTCACACCATGTGACAACACAGCAACCAAACATCATGTGCAGCCATGCACAGCCCTCAGTGACACACACACACACACACTTGACACCAGCACAGCCCAGTACACTCAGATCTGTGACAGCCATGGCACAGCCCTCAGTGACACACACAACACACCACAGCCAGTCACTGTGACAAGCCATGGCACAGCCCTCAGTGACAAACACACACACACACACACACACAGAGCCAGTCATTGGGGTGAAAACAGTGTTCACGTTGTACACTGCACTGTCCAACTGAATGGCACAGGCTACACACAAAATGAAGTCAATTGTACCGAACACCATGTCAAATTGTAATGAATAAAGTATCTTCTTGAAGCTGGCCAGAATTAATGAAAATATGAGAGCAATTGACTGCTGCTTGTCAGGCGCATGACAACTCACCCGTCCTACAACGTATGATCTGCACTAGCAGTCTGGTCAAGCTACAACCTGTGCTGTACAAATAGTACCATCCTACTGGTTCCAAATCAAATTATTAATCATTTGCAACCCTTATCAAAGAGCTGAAGCCTTGTGTGTTTCTTCTGGTTTTCTGTGGGGGAGAACATCAAGAGCAATGAAAGATAAGTGTTTTCTACAACTCTTATGTTTACAAGTAAGTATTCAGTAGAACAATAAAGTGAGAATAGCAAGAGAATGGAACGCAAATGTTTTTCCACAATTCTTCTGTTTACAGGTACTCAGTAGGACACAGAAGCAAAAACAGCAAGATCAATGGAAGAAAAGTGTTTCTCTACGATTCTTTTGTTCACAGGTACTCAGTAGGACATTGAAGTAAAAACAGCAAGATCAATGAAAGATAAGTGTTTCCCTACAATTCTTCTGTTTACAGGTACTCAGCACAACAAGAAACAGTGAGAACAGCAAGAGCAATGAACAGTAATGTTTTTTCATTTTTTTGTCTATGATTCTGTTTACAAGTACTCAGTGGAACAAGATACAATAAGTCTAACTCATTTCAATGGGTGATTTTAAGGCTTCCTTAAACTAGTTCAGATACTGTCTAAAGAGAGCGGATCGTGTTACTAGGAAATGAGTAAATTCCATTATTTGCAGTGACTGAAGAATAGAAGACACAGTGAGTCAGTGTTAGTTTTACACATGTAACAAGTACATCCCACATATGAATATCTAATGTTGGGAGCGGTCTGGATATGGCACATTATAATATTGTTATTGTTGCTTAAAGTTAAAGCCAAGCCAACTGCACGGAGCCATATTAGGGCTATAATCATCTCCCAAAATTGTCCACACCTCACAGGAGAAAGAAAGAAGAAAAAAAAAAAAAAGAAATCAGGAAAAAAAAATGAAGTACACACATCAGTGCATTTGTGCACATAATCTAAGGATATGCCCCTGGTGTAGACCACTGTGTGCAGTTTATCACCAAGGGATTCAACAAAACATACCTGAATGCAAATGTAAACATAACTAAAAATACTAACACATAAAAACTAGCCTAAATTACCTAAAATTGCTTCTGCACATCATATTTCCTTAAAATAAAACCAAAAATGCAGTTAATATATGTGCCCAATTATCAATCCTAAGAGAAAGTCTGCAGGACTTTATCAAACACATACAGGTGAATGGACCAGCAAGCAGAAAATGACAGAAACCAAAGGAGAAAGGCAGAAACAGAGTGAGTGACAGAAAAGAAGAATTTTCTAGCACAGAATTTCCGAAGGTGGGGACACTATATAAACTGAAAGAACCCCCGGCATTCCCAAAGGGGTGGATATGGCACATAGCATTCCCAAAGGGGTGGATATGGCACATAGCATTCCCAAAGGTGGATATGGCACATGGCATCCCAAAGGGTGGATATAGCACATACATTCCAAAGGGGTGATATGGCACATAGCATTCCCAAAAGGGTGGATATAGCACTAGCATTCCAAGGGGTGGATATGGCACATAGCATTCCCAAAGGGGTGGATATAGCACATAGCATTCCCAAAGGGGTGGATATGGCACATAGCATTCCCAAAGGGGTGGATATGGCACATGGCATTCCCAAAGGGGTGGATATGGCACATGGCATTCCCAAAGGGGTGGATATGGCACATGGCATTCCCAAAGGGGTGGATATGGCACATGGCATTCCCAAAGGGGTGGATATGGCACATGGCATTCCCAAAGGGGTGGATATGGCACATGGCATTCCCAAAGGGGTGGATATGGCACATGGCATTCCCAAAGGGGTGGATATGGCACATGGCATTCCCAAAGGGGTGGATATGGCACATGGCATTCCCAAAGGGGTGGATATGGCACATACCGTATCACAAGGAGAATCTGGATGTAGGCAGAAGAGACATCAAAGAATAAACTGCAGCTTAAAACAAGGGGGAGGGGAGGGGGAGAGAGAGAGAGAGAGACAGAGAGAGAGAGACAGAAAGATGGAAACAACAAGTCTTCAAGTCTTGGTTTACTTTTCTTTGATTTACTTTTTTATGCATTTGCAATAAACCGTCAACTCAACACACACACAAATGCAAAGATAACCAATGATTTCAAACTGGTATCATTAACCAAATACAAAACAAAATAAAACTAACATTTAATCATTTCCTGATTTGTTCTAAAACCATGCTGTCTGGAAAACGCTAGAGAACCAAACCAAAGCTGATACATTCACAAAAGGTAGACCAACCCAATGTAACTAAGAAGAAAGATACATGTGTGACTGCACACGCAAACAAAAAAGAAAATGATCATGCCACTCAATGTATTTGCCACTTTCCACTCAGCATCATAACCTGTCACAGTAGCAATCTTCACTGATACAATGCCATCTTTTTAACAGTTGAACTGGAAACACAAACACAACATAGAGATTACATTCTTATTCTTACTTATTAAAGCTCAGCCCACTGCACACAGCTATATCATGGCTATAACTATCTTAAAATGTACACAACATCTGGTTGGGACAAAAAGTTGGAAAAGAAAATTAAGTGTATGTATCAATGCATGCACATACATACTCTAACGAGGTCAGCTACAGACTATCTCAACAGAATAAGCACAGTTATGAAGCGAGAGTTGCAGTGGATTTTGAAATCCTGTTCAAATGTATGTACTGTCATGAAGTGCTGAAGAAGGTGAACTCAACAGCTGGTTGAATTCAGAATGTACATCTTGCACAGGGCACATAATCAGTGTCTGTCTTTCACTACTACAAGAGCGGAAGAGGAAATGATACAGGATCAACCTAAAACAACAACATAAGAGTGGGCAATCTCTTGAATGAATTGCTACCAAATGAAGTCACCATCATGACGGTTCACCTCCAACACCAGCAAAATTGGTTTGGAACAAATGAGTCAAAGCTAATTGTACTGATTAGAACTAGAAGAAACAATCTGTACTTCTGACATGGACTCTAACAGGTGAAGAAGAGTTCTGCACACAGGTCAGGAATCACCAATCATAGACTAACAGAAATATCACTCTTTATGACTTTTTGATTTAATCACCTATCATAGACTAACAGAAATATCACTCTTTATGACTTTTTGATTTAATCACCTATCATAGACTAACAGAAATATCACTCTTTATGACTTTTTGATATAATCACCTATCATAGACAACAGAAATATCACTTTATGATTTTTTGATTTAATCACCTATCATAGACTAACAGAAATATCACTCTTTATGATTTTTTTGATTTAATCACCTATCATAGACTAACAGAAATATCATTCTTTATGACTTTGATTTGATATTTAATACAAAAAGACAAGACAAGTGCAAATTTTCGGCCAACTGGCCTTTGTCAAGCATAAGATTACAAACAAACAAACACTAGTACAAAAATTATGTGAAAAAGACTGAAACTTCTCTGTTGCTTTGTCCAGTTGGAGAAAGGCACTAATTGTGCCTGTCTTGTCTTGTATTAAATATGCGTTCTGATTCTATTTTTGTGTTTGTCTGGTTCCTGTTTGCTTGAACGCGGGCAGTTGCACTTGTTTTGGATTACAAAAATAACAGTTTCATCATTGATTCTCTCTCCCATATTCTGGTATGTCTTGCTCTCTCTTTTTCTCAAAGTGTATGTTTGTGGGAGGTAAAATACAGATAGTCTGCACAGCGGCAAAGCGCTCTCTTCACGAAGAGCAGCACAAATTTCACATGTTGCCATAGTAAATCCACTGTGACAAACAAACAACAAACAAAAATAACAGACAAAATGACAACAGTGAAAACAAAATGTCAATATTGTCAGAAGTTCCTGAAAAGTACGGTTCACACACGTACATCCCTAAAAAATGCTGATTTCAGGACATTTCTTGATATTTATCACGGACTTCTGAACTCGTGTCTGTGGCTCCATACCTTTTAACCCAAATTTGGCAAAGAGCCATTGAAAAACACCTGAGAATATCTTGCTAACACACCACAGTCATGAACAAACATCCCTCCTGGGTAATCTTATAATCACCTCTTCCCAATAAACAGGGGGCAATTTCCACAACTAAAACACAAGCAGTGTGAACCACATATCATATCTGGCCATAAGTCAGCCGCCAGAATGAAGAAAATGGTACACAGGCTGTTGACTCATTTGGGTTTGAACTTCTGTGTGAGGCAGGTAGATTGATCTGCACCATCGGTTTATAACTTCATGCCTTGCTTACCCCTTTCACCTTCTCAGTCTGTCCACTACCACTGATGCACACCTGCACACTTTACAGAACTGACCCCACAGATCCACTATCACCGATGCACACCTGCACACGTTACAGAACTGATCCCACAGATCCACTATCACCGATGCACACCTGCACACTTTACAGAACTGATCCCACAGATCCACTATCACCGATGCACACCTGCACACGTTACAGAACTGATCCCACAGATCCACTATCACCGATGCACACCTGCACACTTTACAGAACTGATCCCACAGATCCACTATCACTGATGCACACTTTACAGAACTGATCCCACAGATCCACTATCACTGATGCACACTTTACAGAACTGATCCCACAGATCCACTATCACTGATGCCACTGCACACGTTACAGAACTGATCCCACAGATCCACTATCACCGATGCACACCTGCACACGTTACAGAACTGATCCCACAGATCCACTATCACCGATGCACACCTGCACACGTTACAGAACTGACCCCACAGATCCACTATCACTGATGCACACCTGCACACTTTACAGAACTGATCCCATAGATCCACTATCACTGATGCACACCTGCACACGTTACAGAACTGACCCAAGATCCACTATCACTGATGCACACCTGCACACTTTACAGAACTGATCCCATAGATCCACTACCACTGATGCACACCTGCACACTTTACAGAACTGACCCCCCAGATCCACTATCACTGATGCACACCTGCACACTTTACAGAACTGACCCCACAGATCCACTATCACGATGCACACCTGCACACTTTACAGAACTGACCCCACAGATCCACTATCACCGATGCACACCTGCACACTTTACAGAACTGACCCCACAGATCCACTATCACCGATGCACACCTGCACACTTTACAGAACTGACCCCACAGATCCACTATCACTGATGCATACCTGCACACTTTACAGAACTGATCCCATAGATCCACTATCACTGATGCACACCTGCACACGTTACAGAACTGACCCCATAGATCCACTATCACTGATGCACACCTGCACACGTTACAGAACTGACCCCACAGATCCACTATCACTGATGCACACCTGCACACGTTACAGAACTGACCCCACAGATCCACTATCACTGATGCACACCTGCACACTTTACAGAACTGATCCCATAGATTCACTATCACCGATGCACACCTGCACACGTTACAGAACTGACCCCATAGATCCACTATCACTGATGCACACCTGCACACGTTACAGAACTGACCAGATCCCTATCACTGATACATGCAATTTACAGAACTGATCCCATGATTCACTATCACATGCACACCTGCACACGTTACAGAACTGACCCCACAGATCCACTATCGCCGATGCACACCTGCACACGTTACAGAACTGACCCCACAGCTTTAAAGCATGGACAGAAACCAGTCATCCAAACAGCTGACTACAAAAAATAAATTAGGGACCGACTTAAAAATATTCCAGAGACTTTTTGCGTATGCTGAATGGCAGTAACAGTAATCTGACTGCCAGTCACTGATCCATGGCTACGGTATTCTACTTTCAGTTCACTGATCATCATTAACAGTAGTAAAAGGATTTCTTTTTTTGAAGGAAACAGGGCTGTGTCCATCACAGATAAACTGTGGTATATTACCTTGGTATGGGTCCAGAATACTAGAGAAGGCCACCAAAAAGTCATATTATACAGATAATATGTGACGCTCCGCAGCTATAGCTGCACGAGATGTTATAGTTTCTTTTACCGAGACTACGTGTATACTATAATAAGGGAAATTATACTGACAACAGAGTTTAACCATTTTCCATTTTTCTAAGTAGATTTCTTTCCCTTTGACCGTAGGAGACTGTTGGAACTCTATTTTCGGCTTGTTTTCACGGTACCCGAAACAAAGAAATTTCGAAGAGTCAAAAGACTACGCCTGTATTTAATCATTTTTGGAACAAAATATTCATAAAAGCAGAACTCATAATGACTTCCAGTGAAGAATGTATATTCTGTGACATGTTCAGTGCAGTTTTGTGACATGGATATTTAATGGACTACAAGCAGCAGTTTGATAAGTCATGTGTGTGTACATCCGGAACTTGTCTTTTTTTGCTATTTGTATGCCTTTTTCAGTGGTAAACCAGAAAAAAATGAAAGCATGCATAAACAAGAGATCTGCACAGTTACAAAGTAGATATAATGACCTTTTAAAACATATATAACAGGAAAGGTTTATTGTTGTTGGATATTCTCCATAATTTTTTTAAAAAGTACCAAAAATTGTGCGTCTCGAGTTTCAGCAGCCATTTTAGGGCGCGTCTCCAAAGAGTTAAATTATCACAGAAAAGGATAGTGATCAGCACGAAAACTAAAAAAAAAAAAATCTAACAATATGCAGATGACACAACTTTAACACTACAAGATGAAAATGATGTAAACATAACAACAAATATAGTTGAAGAGTCAAGAATTCTGTCTCAAGCTTGATATGACTAAATCTAAAGGGATATGGTTATGGTCTAGAAAAAGAAAAAGAAAAAAGAAACAGGAAATGTAAACAACATTCCCTTGAGTATGAGTAAACTTAAAATATTGGGTATACTTCACAGCGGAGGCTTTTCTGATAAAAAAAAAAAAGTACAGAAAAAAAATACACATAGGCTTGTCTGATAATAAAGACACATACCATAAAAGACTTATCTGATAATAAAGATTACACCATACAGGTAAAAAGATACACACACAGAAAGGCATGTCTGATAATAAAGATTGTACCACACAGGAAAACAGATACACACAAAAAGGCTTGTCTGATAATAAAGATTATACCACACAGGAAAACAGATACACACAAAAAAGGCTTGTCTGATAATAAAGATTGTACCACACAGGAAAACAGATACACACACAGAAAGGCATGTCTGATAATAAAGATTATACCACACAGGAAAACAGATACACACAAAAAAGGCTTGTCTGATATTGTGATAATAAAGATTGTACCACACAGGAAAACAGATACACACAAAAAAGGTTTGTCTGATAATAAAGATTGTACCACACAGGAAAACAGATACACACAAAAAAGGCTTGTCTGATAATAAAGATTGTACCACACAGGAAAACAGATACACACAAAAAAGGCTTGTCTGATAATAAAGATTGTACCACACAGGAAAACATACACACAAAAAAGGCTTGTCTGATAATAAAGATTGTACCACACAGGAAAACAATACACACAAAAAAAGGCTTGTCTGATAATAAAGATTGTACCACACAGGAAAACACACACACAAAAAGGCTTGTCTGATAATAAAGATTGTACCACACAGGAAAACATACACACAAAAAAGGCTTGTCTGGTAATAAAGAGGTCATACCATACAGGGAAAAAAAAAAGACAGACAGAAATGGCTTGTCTAATAATACAATCCTCTAATAATTAACAATGGAAACTGCACCCAACAAACACAACACACAGACTGACGGAGCAACATGTTTCAAATTTACCCCACTGGCAGCCGTTTACTCTATACACTACTCCAAACAGTTATCACAAAATATGATAGAACACAGTGGTGGTTTTCAGACTGAAAATCATATCACATCTGCAGCCATTTACCAAATATTCCTGAAAGGTACACGACCTAGCATGCAGGTTCAAATTTGAACTTGTACACAATGGCAGTTTTCCGATTAAAAATGATCTCAAGTAGGAATGATACCGCACTTCCATACTCTCATGGTTCGACCAATGTTACATTTCTGTGTCACAAAAAGGCCAGGGGTCACACAGTTGTACCAATCATGAAGACATCTCACAGTTTGGCCCATATCATTTCTAATGAAAGATATATGGGATTATCCCATAAAAAGCATGGCCAATATGAAGGCAGATTCCTGCATTAATTGCTGAATCATGTAATAATCTTACATACTCTTTATGGATGTTTTCAAGCGATTCTCAAAACGTTGTACAGTACTGTAATTTCTGCATAATGAGAAATGTACCACAACTGAAACATCAGCATTATAGCTACAATGAAAAGCATATTCACAATCATCAATAACCGTGTTTGTTTTACTGGTTTACTGACTTTTAAAGGTCCTTTTCTGTGGTGCTGTCAACATCTTTAATTATATCCTCACATAATTTTGATAAAGCTGATGTACAACCAAACCCAATTGACATGTAAAGTAGTAGTGCACAACCACAGTACAACCTGGTGGCCTACTTAGCTCAAAGTGAGAAACAAACCACAGCTTTAAACAGATGGTTCAGCAACAAAAACAGACACTGGCCCACAGCAGAGTGAAATAATGGGTTGCTGCCAGACATACATGCCAGTGGCTCAGGTTAAGCATAAATCATGAAATCACTCGACATACATGAGGGTGGCTCAGGTTAAGCCATAAATCATGAAATCACTCCACGACTGGATTTCACAAGTCTTGACTGTGTGTACTTGGTGACCAGAGGACTTTCAGTCATCCAACTGCCCAGGACAAGACAATGACAAACACAGCCAACAGCTAACAGTCAAACTGGTTTGTTCACTCTGTGGTCAAGATAATGATCACCTAATGATCAGTCATCAAATTTCAGGTACACGGCTTACGTAAACATTTTTTAAATTCCTTTATCAAATCTTCAGTTTGTTTCTGCTGTCGTAACCTTCTCTGTTTAGGATCTTCTGACCTTGTCCTGAACTCAAGCCAAGCGTTCAGAGTACTTTCCATTCGCTCGGCTAAGTCAGCTCTACTACACACCGTTTCTGAAGCTGTCTCCTCAAACTGTTGTTGTCTCACTGAAAAGTTTTCAGGCCAAATATGTCTTGAACTTCTAGCTCTCTGAGGGTGATGTGTGTTGCAAGCTGATGGAGCATCTTGACATCTCGGTTTACTGTTAGATGACTGATCAGCTGAGCTTGATGCAACTTCTTTTCTGTCAAAACTGCCATATCTTTTACTTCTATCAGATCGTTTAATTTTGTTTGTATTTGGCCACTCCTCAACAAATCCACTGTTGTGTTCCAAAATATTGTTATCCTCTGAAGAATAATTAAAAGACCTCTCTCTAGTGCATCTTTTTCTTGTACTATTAGCAGAATGCCTGACCTTTTCCTGCTTACAGTTACAGTGGCTTGTTTTCTCTTTATGGAGCTTTTGTGGCAATGGTTTCATCAGATGAAGAACAGTCAGTTGTCACAAAGAAAGAAGGTCCAAAAGTGCTCTGGGTTTGACTTGTTCTATGAACACAACTGTTCCCAAGAACGCCAGTTCTTTCTTGTGTTTGCCATGGTGTACGTCCATCCCGTCTTCTTGAGCGTTTACTACTAGTAGTCTGTGTACGTGTGGTAGGCACACAAACTGTGCGTGGACTATTCTGTGGTTTTGATCTTACCTCCACCTGCAGCATCTTGCCTGATGTTCTTTCTGCTTTATGACGTGCAGACTGCTGCTGCTTGATTTGATGTGGAGACTGATCTGATGTTTTGTTTAGCCACATTCCCTGTGTGTTTTTTATGTGGAGACTGTAATGTTTTGTTTAGCCACATTCCCTGTGTGTTTTTATGTGGAGACTGTAATGTTTTGTTTAGCCACATTCCCTGTGTGTTTTTATGTGGAGACTGTGATGTTTTGTTTAGCCACATTCCCTGTGTGTTTTTATGTGGAGACTGATGTGATGTTTTGTTTAGCCACATTCCCTGGTGTTTTTTATGTGGAGACTGTGATGTTTTGTTTAGCCACATTCCCTGTGTGTTTTTATGTGGAGACTGATGTGATGTTTTGTTTAGCCACATTCCCTGTGTGTTTTTATGTGGAGACTGATGTGATGTTTTGTTTAGCCACATTCCCTGTGTGTTTTTATGTGGAGACTGTAATGTTTTGTTTAGCCACATTCCCTGTGTGTTTTTATGTGGAGACTGATGTGATGTTTTGTTTAGCCACATTCCCTGTGTGCTTCCCTCTGGTGCTCTGGAACGTGAAGAAATGTCTTTAGAATGTGATGCAGTCTCTCCATCATTCTTCTCTGTAGCTTTTGTTGTGACTAACTGTAAGCTATCATCACTACCCGTGACTAACTGTAAGCTATCATCACTACCCGTCACTAACTGTAAGCTATCATCACTACCCGTGACTAACTGTAAGCTATCATCACTACCCGTGACTAACTGTAAGCTATCATCACTACCCAAAGTCAGTTGTTTTCGATTACAGGACCCAGTTTCTGTTTGTCTAACACGCTCACTAGCAGACTGACTGCCATAGTTACATCCAGTCCAGTGTTCATTTCTGTTTCTCTTCACAATCACAATTCTATCGGATTGCAAAACAACGACACTGTCCAACTGAGGAGACATAGGTCCGCCTTGAGAAAGGTCTGAGATAAAGTCTGCATTTTTCTTTTGTTTTGGTCGTTTTCTATGTTGTGAAGTGTCCTCATGCTGAGGATTTATGACTCTTTTGCACCTTGGAGATATCAAGCTGTTGTGTACATTTGGCTCCTCCTGTGATCTATCAGTATTACTGTTAGTGTTGATATTGGCAGGAGTGGATGGATTATCAACAGCCTGTGACACCACACAAACATCTTTCTGACCAGGATCCTGCACGTGTCTATTCTTATCGATGTTTTTGAATGGCCTCTCTCGCTCAAGGCACTTGTTCTTTGCTGCGTCTCGTAGTATGTGCTTCAATGATTTTTGCTTGTTATCTGTACAATTGCACACATCCTTGCCCATTTCTTTATTTCCTGAAATTTGTGTTTGGTTTGGTCTGATTCCAAAACCTGAATAATCTTCAGATGCAAGATGTCGGCTGATCATTTTATCAGAGGGTCTACTTTCATGAGATCGTACACAGTTTCTGGACGTAAGATCAATTCTTCTCCTCTTGGCAACTAAGGCTCCCACTGTAAGTTCAGGTGACTCATTGCATGTTTCCCCGGAGCTGTCATCACTTGATATGACAATATCCTGACCCTCCTGGCTGGATTCACCTATCACCATGGTGTCACTGCTACTGCCTGGATGACCCTCTGTATCAACTGTGTTCAGTCCCTGTCCACTTACCTGTCCTATGGGTTCATGACCAAACTGGTCTGCTGAGTTACTACACCAACAACAGGCCACCAACATTTTGCTGGTTTTCGCATCTGTTGGGCTTTTAAAACAGATATTACAATAGTGTGAAGCCCTGGTTGACTGGCCAGACACAGTAAACATTTCAGTCGTTGTGTTGTCACATTCACCAACAAACACTGTCTGACATGTTTCTGTGCCAGCACAGCATTTCTGAAATTCTGCCAAACTCAAGTGTTTTGCTTCACCAGATTCTAAAACAGAAATGTGATTCTTTTCAAGACAGACCCTATGCTCATGGACGGCTGGTATGTCAAGAACTGAAGGTAGGCGACTGATTGCTGTAGATGAATTTTGGGTCGAGTGATACACACAGCGCTGCACAGATTCCTCAATTACATGTGCGTGTGAACAAATTCTTCCCTGGTGTGAACACGTGTTCGCTGTCTGCCCTGACTGACCATGTGAACAAACACTTCCCTGATGTGAACACATGTTCGCTATCTGCCCTGACTGACGACCATGTGAACAAACACTTCCCTGATGTGAACACGTGTTCGCTGTCTGCCCTGACTGACGACCATGTGAACAAACACTTCCCTGATGTGAACACGTGTTCGCTGTCTGCCCTGACTGACGACCATGTGAACAAACACTTCCCTGATGTGAACACGTGTTCGCTGTCTGCCCTGACTGACAAGAACTTTTGTGGTATGCTTTCCTTTCAGTTTGAGCTGTGGATGCCTGATGTGTCATAGATGCCAACCTGATCTTGTTTCTACCACTGTGGCCAGTCATCGTGTTTTGGCCACTCGCACTGTTCCTACGCTGTATTTTGTCCTGGCCATTGTCACATCTCACAAACATCGTGTTTTGGCCACTCGCTCTGTTCCTACGCTGTATTTTGTCCGGGCCATTGTCACATCTCACAAACATCGTGTTTTGGCCACTCGCTCTGTTCCTACGCTGTATTTTGTCCTGGCCACTGTCACATCTCACAAACATCGTGTTTTGGCCACTCACACTGTTCCTACGCTGTATTTTGTCCTGGCCATCGTCACATCTCACAAACATCGTGTTTTGGCCACTCACACTGTTCCTACGCTGTATTTTGTCCGGCCATTGTCACATCTCACAAACATCGTGTTTTGGCCACTCGCACTGTTCCTACGCTGTATTTTGTCCTGGCCATTGTCACATCTCACAAACATCGTGTTTTGGCCACTCGCACTGTTCCTACGCTGTATTTTGTCCTGGCCATCGTCACATCTCACAAACATCGTGTTTTGGCCACTCGCACTGTTCCTACGCTGTATTTTGTCCTGGCCATTGTCACATCTCACAGTGTTTGTAACAAACTGCTCGTCATGATGAGTCAGAAAGCTGTAAGGAATGAAATTCTGAGTATCTTGTGCACAGTGTCTAACACGCACAGTGTGATCGTGCTCATCCCCAAACACAAGAGACTCAGCCGGCACCCAATTATGTTCAGCCAAGTCTGAAGGCACAAATCCTTGTGTAGCTTGTACATCAGTTCCTTCTGTAGAAGCAAAGACAACTGGTGATGAGACCATCAAACACTGTGCTTCACCCAACTTTTCTACACAACTGCTTTCCTCAATTTGTAGACTTATTTTTGAAGAACTATCTCGTTCCTTTTTTTTTGTGAGCCCAAACACATCTACTGTCTCTGATTCAGCTCTTTTGACAATTTTATCACCTGAAGCACTGCCAAAATTGTCACTTAAACAAGTAGCATGTGCACCATCAGCAAATGTAGGCCGACAGGCAACGCTTAAAGCATTCCCGATCCCAGCCAACGAATGTCTGGTTTCATCCAATGGTGGATCAAAAGCATTCCCGATCCCAGCCAACGAATGTCTGGTTTCATCCAATGGTGGATCAAAAGCATTCCCGATCCCAGCCAACGAATGTCTGGTTTTATCCAATGGTGGATCAAAAGCATTCCCAATCCCAGTCAATGAATGTCTGGTTTTATCCAATGGTGGATCACCAGCAGTCATTTTATTCTTCTGTAGCCATTGCTTTTCATTAACAGCACTACCAGCTTCAGTGCCACCGACGGTAAGCACCGTTTTGGCAAGCTGACTGATGCTGCCAACAAATGGCGGTGTGCAATCACTGTCCATGAGGGAGCTTGTGTCCGCCAGGCTGCCTGGGGATGAAATGGTAAAGGATACGTCCGGATGCTTGACAGCAGAATCCTAGAAAGAAAAAAAAAATCATTTCACTACTGATGCTAGCACAATGCATAACAGTTAATATGAAACATATGCATGCATGTACATATGCGTGTAAGCGTATGCACATGTTGAACATCTACAAAATGGCTATTGAGTGGTTTATCATTATTATCAATTATCAATATCATCAAAGTTTAAAGCTCAACCAACAACACAGAGCCATCTCAAAACGCACAAGACACCTTACTGATCCTAAGAATAAAATAGATGTGAATGTCCAACTCTCGTGTTCTCTTGCATGATCCAAGTTCACATTGCCAGCAGACAACTAGAGCCATATCAAGGTTAACACCACGTCAAAAATCACAACCCCGTTAAGATAAAACACAACAGTTGAAAAACCATATTCATATCGCTTATAGCCCAGCAGACAACTACTAGTACTACTAGAGCCATATCAGGCCTAGCACCATGTCAAAAACCACAACCTGGTTAAGATAAAAGACAACACTTGAAAACCATGCTCACCGTTAACCTAGCAAGTCTAAAATGCAATTAAAGAAAAAATCTGTAAAATCATATCGCGTGAAATCCAGATTTCCTGTTTAGGAGGGATGTCTCGGAAGAGGCTCCAGAAGGAGTCTGCTGGGTAGGGCTTGTGTCTCATCGTTAAGTCCCAGCTATCAAGGTGGAGGTGTCTGATGCTCAACGGCTCGTCACATGGTATACACCACAGTGTTTCTTCATTTTATAAAAGGTATGAATGAGTATAGGATGTGTGACCCGTGTATAACCTACATAACACTGTCTCTTTTTCACGGTTCCCTGCAGCAGATGGGAGAATTTCTTTCAAATTGGGAGCCCTGCAACAAGTAGTCCCCATCAGCTTAGCTCAATGGATCACTGGGACCTCAAGTCCCCCCAACCACAAGTTGATGCTCCCATCCAAGTGGTTGCATGATCCAGATTCCTGACAGAATTCTGGGAAGAAAATAAAAAGTTACACATCAATGCAACCATCCACCATGTGCATCTGCCTTGCCATGACGGTGGAGCTTGCGTGCCAGCCACAATCCCACGAGCAGCCTGTCTCCACTCGGAGGGGAATCACATTGTAATATATAATTGTATATAATATGCTCTCTATAATTTTCCATTGCTTTTATTCTTTCTCCCCATTTTAGCCGTGTGCGTGTGCGTGTGCGTGTGCGTGCGTGTCTGTTTTAGCGCTTAGATTTGATTATATCAAGATTTTGCGCTATACAAAATAAAGTATTGTATTGTATTGGGAGTCAAGTCCCTGGCAGGTCCAACCAAGCTGAACAGGTCATTGGGGGAGGGGCCAGAGAAAACATGCATACAACAAAGTCCTGGTCAGCAGGGAATGGCTGAGGCAGAAGGCGAAGAAAGAGAACCTTTCATAACTCCGTTCTTGATCTCAAGGTCGTGACCAGATGATTTCTATAGAAACAATGGTCAGGGATACCCACACAGTAAGTGCACCGCCACTCAGGATTTAAGCAATGGCAAACTACTTGTTTTAATCACTTGCCAAGAACTGCATGAAAATGACACAAAAGGAGAAAAGAAAATATAGTTTTGGTTTTTTTGGGACCCCCAGGAAGGAGCAGAACTCAAATGCTACTGGGGAGGGAGGATCCATGGATGTGAAAGGTAGCTGTGATGATGGTACTTCACCTGAATGTCGTTGCTGGAAGCAAACGTGTTGAGAATGTTGTTGCTGGAAGCAAACGTGTCGAGAATGTCGTTGCTGGAAGCAAACGTGTTGAGAATGTTGTTGCTGGAAGCAAACGTGTCAAGAATGTTGTTGCTGGAAGCAAACGTGTCGAAAATGTCGTTGCTGGAAGCAAACGTGTCGAGAATGTTGTTGCTGGAAGCAAACGTGTCGAGAATGTCGTTGCTGGAAGCAAACGTGTCGAGACTCCCCAAAAAAGAGAAAAAGAAGGAGGAAACACAGAAGCAAGAACACCATCAGAATTGGCACTTGGAATGTTCAGACTATGCTGGACATAGGGGAATTAAATCTCTTGGTAAAGGAGTTAGAAAGGAGCCAAATGAATATCACTGGCCTTGTTGAAGTAAGATGGAGTGGAGAGGGTAAATTTTCACATGGCGACCATACAAATGTCTATGGAGGAAATGAAAAGGGTGGATCTAACGGAGTTGCAACTGTACTAGACAAAGAACATGCTGCAGCAATAAAAAGCTTTAACACAATCAGGGATGGCATTCTCTGTCTGAAACTAAATGCCAAACACCACATTCTCAACATCATACAAGTGTTATGCACCAACATCCACAAGCTCTGATGAGGACATTGAACAGTTTTATAATGATCTTCAAACTGTCAAAGATAAGATACCGTGAAGGGAAGCCTGTATCATAATGGGTGACCTAAATGCAAAAGTTGAAGGTGAGGACAGACAGTGTGGAATTGGTTCCTATGGACTGGGAGACAGAAATGAAAGAGGTGACATGTTGGCATCCTTCTGTCAAGCAAATGAGCTTGAGATTACTGACATCTCTTCAAGCAGTCAGTCAGAAGGCGATAATCACCAGGAGACAGAGTGAGGAACCAAACAGATTACATAATGATCAACAGGAGAGGGAAATCAGCAGATTTAAACTCAAAGACCTTGCCAAGCACAGACTGTGACACAGAACACATACTTATCTCAGTGAAAATCAGATTCAAAGCTATGAAAATTTCGAAAAATAAACATCCCCAAATATGACACTGAAAAGCTTGAAGATCCAGGCTATGCCTCATATTTTCAAATTGAAACAAGCAATCGTTTTTCACAGCTACTAAAAGCATGAGCAGAAAACGATACATTGCCAGAAGAAATTTGGACTGACATGAAAAAGGTCTATATTGACGTAGCAGAAGAAAAAGTATGAAGGAAAAAGGAAAGAAACCAAATCCATTTATAAGTGATGAGGTAATGGAATTAGCCAAAGAAAAACGTAATGTCTGCAAATCAGGCAAAAGAGAAGAATACTTACGACTAAAGAAAAATCAAAAGCAAAATCTGAAGAAACACACAAAAAAACTGGCTGAAACAAGAATGTGCAATGATAAATGAACACAACGAAAAAGGAAAATCAAAAGAACTCTTTCAGCAGATCAGATCAGTCAAACAAAACAACAGATCAGATCAGTCAAACAAAACAACAGATCAGATC
Organism: Monoplex corrugatus; assembly: GCA_030674185.1. Taxonomy (NCBI): domain Eukaryota; kingdom Metazoa; phylum Mollusca; class Gastropoda; order Littorinimorpha; family Ranellidae; genus Monoplex; species Monoplex corrugatus. The sequence continues at coordinate 69,667,006 of JAPXFY010000022.1, forward strand.
AGTCAAACAAAACAGATTAGATCAGTCAAACAAAACAACAGATCAGATCAGTCAAACAAAACAACAGATCTGATCAGTCCAACAAAACAACAGATTAGATCAGTCAAACAAAACAACAGATCAGATCAGTCAAACAAAAAGATTAGATCAGTCAAACAAAACAGATCAGATCAGTCAAACAAAACAACAGATCCGATCAGTCAAACAAAACAGATCAGATCAGTCAAACAAAACAGATCATATCAGTCAAACAAAACAGCAGATCAGATCAGTCAAACAAAACAACAGATCAGATCAGTCAAACAAACAACAGATCAATCAGTAACAAAACACATCAGATCAGTCAAACAAAACAACAGATCAGATCAGTCAACAAAACAGATCAATCAGCAAACAAAACAACAGATCAGATCTCAACGATCAGTCTCAAACAAAAACAGATCAGATCAGTCAAACAAAACAACAGATCCAGTATCAGTCAAACAAAACAACAGATCAGATCAGTCAAACAAAACAACAGATCAGCAAACAAACACAGATGTCAAAACAAACAGATCAGATCAGTCAAACAAAACAAGATCAGATCAGTCAAACAAAACAACAGATCAGATCAGTCAAACAAAACAACAGATAAAAGTCAAACAAAACAACAGATAGTCAAACAAAACAGATCAGATCAGTCAAACAAAACAACAGATCAGATCAGTCAAACAAAACAACAGATCAGTACAAACAAAACAAAACAACAGATCAGATCAGTCAAACAAAACAACAGATCAGTCAAACAAAACAGATCAGATCAGTCAAACAAAACAACAACAGATCATCAAAAAGATCAGTCAACAAAAAACAGATCAGATCAGTCAAACAAAACAACAGATCAGTCAAACAAAACAACAGATCAGTCAAACAAAACAACAGATCAGATCAGTCAAACAAAACAACAGATCAGTCAAACAAAACAGACCAGATCAGTCAAACAAAACAACAGATCAGTCAAACAAAACAACAGATTAGATCAGTCAAACAAAACAACAGATCAGATCAGTCAAACAAAACAGATCAGATCAGTCAAACAAAACAACAGATCAGATCAGTCAAACAAAACAGATCAGATCAGTCAAACAAAACAACAGATCAGATCAGTCAAACAAAACAGATCAGATCAGTCAAACAAAACAACAGATCAGATCAGTCAAACAAAACAACAGATCTGATCAGTCCAACAAAACAACAGATCTGATCAGTCCAACAAAACAACAGATTAGATCAGTCCAAACAAAACAGATCAGATCAGTCAAACAAAACAGATCAGATCAGTCCAACAAAACAACAGATCAGATCAGTCAACAAAACAGATCAGATCAGTCAAACAAAACAGATCAGATCAGTCAAACAAAAAACAGATCAGATCAGTCAAACAAAACAACAGATCAGTCCAACAAAACAACAGATCAGATCAGTCCAACAAAACAACAGATCACATCAGTCAAACAAAACAACAGATCAGATCAGTCAAACAAAACAACAGATCAGATCAGTCCAACAAAACAGATTAGATCAGTCCAACAAAACAACAGATCTGATCAGTCAAACAAAACAACAGATCAGATGAGTCCAACAAAACAGATCAGATCAGTCAAACAAAACAAGTTTCAAGCCAAACATTCATGTGTCAATACTTCAGATATAACTACTCTAACTGAACCAGAAGACATTCTAAACAAAATGGCATGAATATGGCAAAACTTTATTCATCAATGGTCAAGAAGAAACTAAACCTCAAAATGATAAAGAGTTCGATTTTGACACAAACAGCACCGAGTTGGAGCCAGAACCCCTCATCAGTGAAGTTGAAGCAGCCATCAAAGAGCTTAAATGCAGACAGGATGAAACAAAGTAGCGTTTGAACTATCAGACTGTCAGGCAAGCTACAGAACAAACAGAGGAACAACAGACATGTTATAATTATGTGCTTCAAAACATCATTGAGAAAGTGAAAAGTATAACTGAATAACTTTTTATCATCTTCATAGACAAAAGCAAAGCCTTTGACAGCGTGATCCCTAACTATCAGATGGGACAATCAAAAATGTGAATTTTTCAATATCTGGAAAGGAGTCGGGCAAGGATGCATCCTCTCACCTCATCTTTTCAACATATATACACAGCAAATAATGAGACAGTCTGATACTGAAGACATGGGTTTTAAGATAGGTGGTAGAAATATAACAAATCTGCGCTATGCTGATGATACAGCACTACTACTGTACTAGCCCACAATATCACCAGCATGAAGACAGTTCTATACAAAGTAGACGAAACAGGAAGAAGAGCCGATCTCAACCTCAATGCCAAAAAGACAAAAGCACTGTATGTTGCCAGAATCAGTTGCCAAACACAGCATGAAATAAAGACTGATAAAACTCCTTTAGAAAATGTCAAAGACCTTAAATATCTAGGCTCAGGCAAAACAAAATTAATGATGGAACATGTACCAAAGATATAAAAACAAGAACAGGCATGGCTAAAAAAAGAATGATCCAACTACATGACATCTGGAAAGATTGCAGCATTCCTCTCCATCTGAAAATGAAAACACTGAAATGCCTAGTATGGCCCTCATGTTATAAGGCTGCGAATCCTGGACAGAAAGAAAAGATGACGACAAAAAAATTGAAGCAGCTAAGATTTTTTTTTTTTTTAGGAGGCTGCTCAGGGTCAGTTGGACAGATAGAAAACAAATGAAAGCAGACTAAACGAATTGGGTACAGCAATAAAACTTCTATCATTAATAAATGAAAGAAAATTCAGATATGTAGGCCATGCACTACGAAACCAAGATAATGACCTTATGAAGACTGTCCTTCAAGGCAAGACTGAGTCAAAAGAAACAGAGGCAGACCACCAGCTTCTCTCATCGGCAACATCACCAAATCCAGTGGCATGAGAATCCAGAAGTCAGCAGGCCAGCAAAGGCCAGAACAAATGGAGGAGGATAACCCTGTCGGTGTCACTGACTGCAGCGACCAACACCACACCCAATGCTGACAGACATAATCTAAGGATATGCCCCTGACACCAATCATTTCGCCCAGTTTATCATCAGGTGTTTAAAAACAGAAAATTTGAATACAAGTGTATAAACATAATTAAGTACATAAAAACACATGAGATCAATGCAACCGTGCACATAATCTAAGGATATGCCCCTGGCACCAACCATTTCGCCCACTGAACACAATGGTATATACATTATCAAGTACATTAAAACATACATAAAAACTGGTCATTTCATCCATTTATCATCCGAAGGTTTAAAACAAAACAGAAAACATTAAAACATACATAAAAACGGTCATTCATCCAGTTTAAACATCCGAAGGTTAAAAACAACAGAAAACATTAAAACATACATAAAAACTGGTCATTTCATCCAGTTTATCATCCGAAGGTTAAAAACAAAACAGAAAACATTAAAACATACATAAAAACTGGTCATTTCATCCAGTTTATCATCCGAAGGTTAAAAACAAAACAGAAAACATTAAAACATACATAAAAACTGGTATTTCATCCAGTTTATCATCCGAAAGTTAAAAACAAAACAGAAAACATAAACATAAAAAAATGTCATTTCATCCATTATCATTCGGAGGTTAAAAACAAAACAGAAAACATTAAAACATACATAAAAACTGGCTAAAACTAGTAAAAGTAAAATTATCTAAAATGGCTTCTGCACATCAACTTTCCTTAGAACACAGTTAATACATCTATCCAATTACCAATCCCAATATAACTTAAAAGTATGTAAAGCTCTATAGAACACATACACGTGAATGGACCAGCAAGGCAGAAAATAATTGGATGAGATGACAGAAAGCGAAGGTGCAAAGCAGAAACATACAACTTTTACAAGAGTGATAAAAGAGAGAACATTTCTAGGACAGGATTTCCAGAACGTGAGTTATTCCTTCTGAAATAAGTGGTTCATTCTTACTGACACACCACCATGTCATGTAGCAAGCTGCCCACTGTTACTGACACACCAAGTAACTGTCATGTAGCAAGCTGCCCACTGTTACTGACACACCAAGTAACTCATGTAGCAAGCTGCCCACTGTTACTGACACAACACCATGTCATGTAGCATGCTGCCCACTGTTACTGACACACCACCATGTCATGTAGCAAGCTGCCCATTGTTACTGACACAACACCATGTCATGTAGCAAGCTGCCCATTGTTACTGACACAACACCATGTCATGTAGCAAGCTGCCCATTGTTACTGACACAACACCATGTCATGTAGCAAGCTGCCCACTGTTACTGACACAACACCATGTCATGTAGCAAGCTGCCCACTGTTACTGACACACCACCATGTCATGTAGCAAGCTGCCCACTGTTACTGACACACCACCATGTCATGTAGCAAGCTGCCCACTGTTACTGACACAACAAGTAACTGTCATGTAGCAAGCTACCCAATGTTACTGAAACAATAAGTAACTGTCATGTAGCAAGCTACCCACTGTTACTGACACACCACCATGTCATGTAGCAAGCTGCCCATTGTTACTGACACACCACCATGTCATGTAGCAAGCTGCCCACTGTTACTGACACACCAAGTAACAGTCATGTAGCAAGCTGCCCATTGTTACTGACACACCACCATGTCATGTAGCAAGCTGCCCACTGTTACTGACACACCAAGTAACAGTCATGTAGCAAGCTGCCCATTGTTACTGACACACCACCATGCCATGTAGCAAGCTGCCCACTGTTACTGACACACCAAGTAACTGTCATGTAGCAAGCTGCCCACTGTTACTGACACACCAAGTATCATGTAGCAAGCGCCCACTGTACTGACACACCACCATGTCATTATGATTTAGCAAGCTGCCCATTGTTACTGACACACCAAGTAACTGTCATGTAGCAAGCTGCCCATTGTTATTGACACACCAAGTAACTCATGTAGCAAGCTGCCCATTGTTACTGACACACCAAGTAACTGTCATGTAGCAAGCTGCCCACCGTTACTGACACACCAAGTAACTGTCATGTAGCAAGCTGCCCATTGTTACTGACACACCAAGTAACTGTCATGTAGCAAGCTACCCATTGTTACTGACACACCAAGTAACTGTCATGTAGCAAGCTGCCCACTGTTACTGACACACCAAAGTAACTGCCATGTAGCAAGCTGCCCACTGTTACTGACACACCACCATGTCATGTAGCAAGCTGCCCATTGTTACTGACACACCAAGGAAGTAAATGTCATGTAGCAAGCTGCCCATTGTTACTGACACACCAAGGAAGTAACTGTCATGTAGCAAGCTGCCCACTGTTACTGACACACCAAGGAAGTAACTGTCATGTAGCAAGCTGCCCATTGTTACTGACACCCAAGGAAGTAAATGTCATGTAGCAAGCTGCCCATTGTTATTGACACACCAAGGAAGTAACTGTCATGTAGCAAGCTGCCCACTGTTACTGACACACCAAGGAAGTAACTGTCATGTAGCAAGCTGCCCATTGTTACTGACACACCAAGGAAGTAACTGTCATGTAGCAAGCTGCCCACTGTTACTGACACACCAAGGAAGTAAATGTCATGTAGCAAGCTGCCCATTGTTACTGACACACAAGGAAGTAACTGTCATGTAGCAAGCTGCCCATTGTTACTGACACACCAAGGAAGTAACTGTCATGTAGCAAGCTGCCCATGTTACTGACACACCAAGGAAGTAACTGTCATGTAGCAAGCTGCCCACTGTTACTGACACACCAAGTAACTGTCATGTAGCAAGCTGCCTACTGTTACTGACACACCAAGAGTAACTGCATGTAGCAAGCTGCCACTGTTACTGACACACCAAGTAACTGTCATGTAGCAAGCTGCCCACTGTTACTGACACACCAGAAGTAACTGTCATGTAGCAAGCTGCCCACTGTTACTGACACACCAAGTAACTGTCATGTAGCAAGCTGCCCATGTTACTGACACACCAGAAGTAACTGTATGTAGCAAGCTGCCCATTGTTACTGACACACCAAGGAAGTAACTGTCATGTAGCTATAATGAATATTTCAGATTGATGATGGAAGTGGAAGGTATGCGGTTCAAACACAACAGTTCCACACATCCACACACTTATTTCTGAGAATTTTCAGGCTTGAAAGTTGAATTATTCTACCCTAAGTGAAGTACAGTATGGGCTCAGTTGTGAAGACAGGGACCACACCCCAATGTCATCCATTTCACAAGCATGTCTTTGTAGATGTAATTCCAGTTATTATATGAAACGAATGACAATATAACTGCAAGTAAAAGGTAATAATTTGAACTGCTCAAGTTATGATACCTGCGAAAGATTGTCTCACTGATACTATTACGAACAAAATGAGACGGATGTGTGTCAAATGCAAAATAGTTCATACTTAAAGATTGGTAGAGCAAAAGACAGTTTTCATTTCTCAGGTATGGAACAACAACAACAAGAAAACAACATAGGCAGGGTTGTCGAAATCCACTCACCCAGTCGCCCAAGTCGCGAGTAAAAAACCTGTCAGACGAGTCAAAATCAAAATCTACTAGTCCATTGGACAAATGACAATTCCGACCCCTATAGTTATGATTTATGTCGATTTTTCAAACTCTCCGATCTGCCAATTGATTTTGTCTGCAATGATTGAGTTTACAAACGTTCGCGCAAAAAGGAGGCAATGTAGGGAAAGGCAACTCTTTCTTCCTGTAGTCGTGTCAGTGAAGGGAGTCGGTGCGATACAGTCAAGTGTTTAAAGATAGCGACCTTTCGCCCAATCTGTCAATTTTGGTTGAATGGTCAGAAGCTTCCAATTAAGTATGGAAACCAGAGAAAATAATTAAATATGTCTTACTGAGATCAAGGGATGTGGAGGGGAAGAGAATGTGTGTGCCATTGGCAAGGACATTAGAGAGACAAGAACAAATTTAATGCATCACTTGATAAGATGATATGTCAAAGAAAGTAGTTTAGAAGGCATTGACACCACTTGACAAGTTTTCTCGCATTATCTTCACTTGACTCTCAGGACATAAATTTCAGAGATAGAGTGGATTACGTTTTCAAACTGTTTCCCTTTCACACTGAACTGCTGAAGTCAAGAAAATGCACACACCACAACACACACCACACACACACACACACACACACACACACACACACACACACACACACACACACACACAACATAGTATTTATACACCAACAAACAGAAAAAATTGAAAAAAACAAAAACCAAATAAACTATAAAAAAAATTTTTTAAAAACCACACACATAAACCAATCAACAAAAGCCAACATACACATCGTTAAGTACCACTACAGACCTAACCAATAGATAAGTTGCAGCTGGTGATCCAATAGAAACAAAATGATTTTCTTTAAAAAGCTGCAAACTAAACATCTTTGTATATATATATAAAACTGCCAATTTTTTTGCTAGATTTGCTTTCAATTATCATACTTACCAAGTCTCACCAATGCCAACATTTTTCACCATTTGTATTACACGTGTGTTACACACATATGTATACACATTTTCTCTCTCCCCCCCCCCCCCCCCCTCTCTCTCTCTCAATGGTTTCTTATTGTCTTTTTCTCACCCTCCGACACACTCTCACTTTAAGAGTAAGTGAATAAAATTATGAAAGGGGAAAAATATTGCAGGATGACGATGAAGTAATCTGCAAAACATAACAAATGAACAGTTGGACTAAAATAACCTTTGGCGGTAAGCAAAAATACATATTAAAGTAAAGAATTCTCTCTAACTTACTTTGAGAATCTGTGTAAACTTAGATATAAAAAACAAACAAAAACAAAACAAAAACAAAACATTTTTTAAAACCCTTGGGCTACGTAAGCAAAAAGATATATTAAACTAAAGAATTGTCCCTAACTTACACACAAAATGCATGTAAACTTTGACATCAATCATCTGCCTTTTACACCTTGTTATCACTAGATCTCCCACTGTTCACCTACCACAACCCTGATGAAAAGCTCCAGAAGAAAGTTTGACCATGTTTGTTGTAACAATGGCTTATTCTGCTGAGTACTTTTGGTCATCAACATAAACAGAATTTTACTATTTGGGCAAGCAACATGTCGGACTAGTGCATATATCAGCAGGCTAGTAGATCTTAAAATCCACTAGTCCCACTGGCTAGTAGAAAATTTTAATGTTCTCCAGGTCTGCGTGAGTAAAAATGTTTCACATTTCCATGGTCAACATATGCACTGACTCAGACTCAGACTCAGACTCAGACTATTTATTAACCAATGAATTAACAAAGGAATTTGATTTGGTTTTGCGTAACACACTCCCGCCATGCATACAAGACATGTGACAACATGAACAATACATAATATGAAAAATACTTGATCAAAAACACTTCAGGTACTCACACATGCCTGGGCGTGCACACCCACCCGTGCATCAAAAACAATATATAATCATACAGATAATACTTGTAAACAAGACATGAAATTTGCTAGTATGATATAAATATAACTTGACAGAAAACATCAACAGATGAGCAGCCCTTACACTCAGAAAGGAGGAGGGAATAACTAAGGAGGGGGGAGGGTGGTGGGGAGGGGGGCCGGGGAAGAAGAGAGTAGAAAGCAGAAGCAGGGGTGTCAGATAAAAGGAGCAATGGATGAAGAAGACAGTGTCACAAATCATTCAGCATCTTTACAGCAGTGGGGAAAAAGCTGTGCTTCAATCGGTTGGATTTACACTTAATACTGCGGAATCTTTTGCCGGAAGGAAGAAGTTGGAACAGAGGGTTGGCTGGGTGCAGTTTATCAGATACAATAGATCTTGCTTTGCGTGTCACACGCTCCCGAAAGATATTGTCGATAGATGGGAGCTCACATCCTGCAATTTTGGAGGCGGTCTTTACAACCCTGTTGAGTCTTTTCTTGTTGTTACTGGACGCACTCCCATACCAGACAGTATTTGAGAATGTGAGTACACTCTCAATGACAGAGCGATAAAACTGTGTCATTATTGGCGTGGTTAATCTAAGCTTTTTAAGTTGACGTAGGAAATACAGTCTCTGATGCGCTTTCTTGCAGATTTCTGATGTATTTACATCCCAAGTGACCTTGTTAGAGATGTGCAGGCCGAGAAATTTGAATGATTTAACCTGTTCAACTGTTTGGCCTTTCACTGACAATGGGGGGAGTACTGGTTTGTTTTTGCGGAAGTCGATTATCATTTCTTTAGTTTTAGATACATTAAGTTCTAGGTTGTTTGCAGCACACCAGTCAACCATGTTCGCAACCTCTTTCCTGTACATTGTCTCATCACTGTTTGATATAAAACCTTCCATAGTGGTGTCATCAAAGAATTTGACTACAGTCACAGATGAGCAGTTAGAACGGAAGTCATTGGTAAACAATGTAAATAGCAAAGGAGATAACACACATCCTTGAGGGGCACCTGTATTCAAGATAAGTTCTTTTGACATTTTGTTTCCTACTCTCACTGCCTGGGGCCTGTTGGTCAGGAAATTAGAAATCCAGCGACACACACTAACATCAACATTTAAGTCTGTCAGCTTGGCTATCAATTTTGCGGGAACAATAGTATTAAACGCAGAACTAAAATCAACGAAAAGAATACGAGCATAGGTATTTGGGTTTTCAAGATGCTCTAGAACAGAATGAAGGCCCAGTGACACAGCATCTTCGACAGATCTGTTAGCTCTATAGGCGAACTGAAAGGGGTCCATTAGAGGGTCTGTCACAGTTTTCAGGTAGCGTAGGACGAAACGTTCAAAAACTTTCATTGCCACAGAAGTTAGTGCAACAGGTCTATAGTCGTTCAATGAAGAGATTTTTGCCTTTTTGGGAACAGGAACAATGATTGACGATTTGAAGCAGGATGGAATTTGACATAGGGAGAGAGAGCTGTTAAAAATATCAGAAAAAACGGGAGCAAGTTCGTCAGCACAGTTTTTGAGAACAGAGGATGACACATTATCGGGACCACAAGCTTTTTTGGCATTCTGGCGTTTGAACAGACTCCTGACATCTGCTTCCTGGACCACAAAAGGCGGGGAGCAGATCTCAAGGGTGTCCAACTGGGGCACAGGGGTCGTGTTCAGCCGATCAAACCTAGCATAAAAATCATTCAGCTGATCAGGGAGTGCTGGGTCATTGTTATCAAGCTTTGCTTTGCTCTTGTATTCAGTAATAGCTTGGAGACCTTTCCACACAGCCCTAGGGTCGTTGGAGGAAAACTGCTGTTCTATTTTCAAACGGAATTTAGATTTAGCTTGTCTGATTTCTTTTTCTAGATCGTATTTTGCTTGATTTAGTTTCTTTTTATCAACTTTTTGTTCTGAGTTGTTTTCCTTTGCTGCTTTCAGGTTTCTTGAATAGATCATATATTCTTCATTTTTTGTGTTCAACTTAGCTTGGATGTTACTGTTGAACCAAGGTTTGCTGTTTCCAAAAACCGTTACCGTTTTCGACGGTATACACATTTGCTCACAGAACTGAACGTACGATGTGACAGTATCTGTGTACTGGTCTAAATCAGCCGCGGCGTTTTTAAACACGGCCCAGTCCGTACACGCAAGACACCCTTGAAGTGACATCACTGACTGTTCGTCCCATTTTCTGACCTCTTTCTTTTGCGGCTTGATGGACTTAACACGCTGTCTATACAACGGACCTAACAGTGCATCATGTACAGAGATACGCAGAACATCAAACACTCATGTAAAGATCCTGTATGCTGTATCAGTGTTCCGTGGCTGGAAACATTGTACCCAGCATGCAACATCCTCCCATCCTGGGGAAAAAAAAGCAAAATGGCTGCCTACATATGTGGACAACCAACCTAACACCACCAGAGTATTCTCCGAACAATGTACATACACATCCTGGGCTGACACAACCAGAACAATGTACACACACATCCTGTGGCTGACACAACCAGAACAATGTACACACACATCCTGTGGCTGACACAACCAAAACAATGTACACACACATCCTGTGGCTGACACAACCAGAACAATGTACACACACATTCTGTGGCTGACACAACAGAACAATGTACACACACATCCTGTGGCCGACACAACCAGAACAATGTACACACACATCCTGTGGCCAACACAACCAGAACAATGTACACACACATCCTGTGGCCGACACAACCAGAACAATGTACACACACATCCTGTGGTGACACAACCAGAACAATGTACACACACATCCTGTGGCTGACACAACCAGAACAATGTACACACACATCCTGTGGCTGACACAACCAGAACAATGTACACAATCCTGTGGCTGACACAACCAGAACAATGGACACACACATCTGTGGCCAACACAACCAGAACAATGTACACACACATCCTGTGGCCAACACAACCAGAACAATGTACACACATCCTGTGGCCAACACAACCAGAACAATGTACACACACATCCTGTGGCTGACACAACCAGAACAATGTACACACACATCCTGTGGCTGACACAACCAGAACAATGTACACACATCCTGTGGCCAACACAACCAGAACAATGTACACACATCCTGTGGCTGACACAACCAGAACAATGTATACACATCCTGTGGTCAACACAACCAGAACAATGACACACATCCTGTGGCTGACACAACCAGAACAATGTACACATCCTGTGGTCACACAACCAGAACAATGTACACACACATCCTGTGGTCAACACAACCAGAACAATGTACACACACATCCTGTGGCAACACAACCAGAACAATGTACACACACATCCTGTGGCCAACACAACCAGAACAATGTACACACACATCCTGTGGCCAACACAACCAGAACAATGTACACACCATCCTGTGGCCAACACAACCAGAACAATGTACACACACATCCTGTGGCCAACACAACCAGAACAATGGACACACATCCTGTGGCCAACACAACCAGAACAATGTACACACACATCCTGTGACTGACACAACCAGAACAATGGACACACATCCTGTGGCCAACACAACCAGAACAATGTACACACACATCCTGTGGCCAACACAACCAGAACAATGTACACACATCCTGTGGCCAACACAACCAGAACAATGTACACACACATCCTGTGGCTGACACAACCAGAACAATGTACACACACATCCTGTGGCTGACAAAACCAGAACAATGTACACACACATCCTGTGGCTGACACAACCAGAATAATGTACACACATTCTGTGACTGACACAACCAGAACAATGTACACACACATCCTGTGGTCAACACAACCAGAACAATGTACACACATCCTGTGGCCAACACAACCAGAACAATGTACACACATCCTGTGGCCGACACAACCAGAACAATGTACACACATCCTGTGGCCAACACAACCAGAACAATGTACACACACATCCTGTGGCTGACACAACCAGAACAATGTACACACACATCCTGTGGCTGACAAACCAGAACAATGTACACACACATCCTGTGGCTGACACAACCAGAATAATGTACACACATTCTGTGACTGACACAACCAGAACAATGTACACACACATCCTGTGGTCAACACAACCAGAACAATGTACACACATCCTGTGGCCAACACAACCAGAACAATGTACACACATCCTGTGGCCGACACAACCAGAACAATGTACACACATCCTGTGGCCAACACAACCAGAACAATGGACACACATCCTGTGGCTAACACAACCAGAACAATGTACACATCCTGTGGTCAACACAACCAGAACAATGTACACACACATCCTGTGGTCAACACAACCAGAACAATGTACACACACATTCTGTGGCCAACACAACCAGAACAATGTACACACACATCCTGTGGCCAACACAACCAGAACAATGTACACACACATCCTGTGGCCAACACAACCAGAACAATGTACACACATCCTGTGGCCAACACAACCAGAACAATGTACACACACATCCTGTGGCCAACACAACCAGAACAATGGACACACATCCTGTGGCCAACACAACCAGAACAATGTACACAACATCCTGTGGCTGACACAACCAGAACAATGGACACACATCCTGTGGCCAACACAACCAGAACAATGGACACACACACATCCTGTGGCCAACACAACCAGAACAATGTACACACACATCCTGTGGCTGACACAACCAGAACAATGTACACACACATCCTGTGGCTGACACAACCAGAACAATGTACACACACATCCTGTGGCTGACACAACCAGAACAATGTACACACACATCCTGTGGCCGACACAACCAGAACAATGTACACACACATCCTGTGGCCAACACAACCAGAACAATGTACACACACATCCTGTGGCCAACACAACCAGAACAATGTACACACATCTTGTGGCCAACACAACCAGAACAATGTACACACATCCTGTGGCTGACACAACCAGAACAATGTACACACACATCCTGTGGCTGACACAACCAGAACAATGTACACACACATCTTGTGGCCAACACAACCAGAAACAATGTACACACACATCCTGTGGCTGACACAACCAAAACAATGTACACACATCCTGTGGCTGACACATCCAAAACAATGGACACACACATCCTGTGGCTGACACATCCAAAACAATGGACACACACATTCTGTGGCCAACACAACCAGAACAATGTACACACACATCCTGTGGCTGACACAACCAGAACAATGTACACACACATCCTGTGGCTGACACAACCAGAACAATGTACGCACACATCCTGTGGCTGACACAACCAGAACAATGGACACACACATCCTGTGGCTGACACATCCAAAACAATGGACACACATCCTGTGGTTGACACAACCAGAACAATGTACACACACATCCTGTGGCTGACACAACCAGAACAATGTACACACACATCCTGTGGCTGACACAACCAGAACAATGTACGCACACATCCTGTGGCTGACACAACCAGAACAATGGACACACACATCCTGTGGCTGACACATCCAAAACAATGGACACACACATCCTTGATAACACTGCTCAGAAACACACCCAAAAAGAAAGTAAAAAGAAGCACTCACAACACCTTTCTCACCTGTGAGCCCTCTGAGGTTCCAGAACTGTCAATTGGTCTTTCATGGATCATATAGCCATGCTCTGAAAAAGCTGCACAGGACCTTGGGTCTTGCTTATTGAACACCTGTTTTGTGTTTCCTGCTTCATCTTCAGGTCTCTGGTCTGCATCCGAAAATTGTTCCATTGATAAGACTCTGTTGTGTTCATGAACAGCACATACAGTCGCTGAACTGGTAGTGGGATCCATCTTCTTTATAGTTCTGTCTGTCTGTGTTTCTTCAGCTGACTGCTCTTCTCTTCTGTCTCCCTTTGACTGACCAGTTATTCTGGCTGGTCTTTCTTCAGTTAGGGCTGGCTGACTTTCTCCTGTTGTTTTGGCTAGCCAACTTTTTACCACTCTGACTGACTGTGCTGATGGTCTTTCTTCAGTTAGAGCTGGATGACTTTCTCTGTTGTTTTGGCTAGCCAACTTTTTACACTCTGACTGACTGTGCTGATGGTCTTTCTTCAGTTATGGTTGGACAATTTTCACCTGTTGCTTTAGCTAGCCAACGTTTTTTTACCACTTTGACAAACGTCTTTTTCCCAATGTCTGTCTACTGTCTGTTGTTCTGGCTGTCTGTCTTTCTTCAATGTCTGTCTATTGTCTGTTGTTCTGGCTGTCTGTCTTTCTTCCAATGTCTGTCTATTGCCTGGTTGTTCCGGCTGTCTGTCTTTCTTCCAATGTCTGTCTATTGCCTGGTGTTCTGGATGTCTGTCTTTCTTCCAATGTCTGTCTATTGCCTGGTGTTCTGGATGTCTGTCTTTCTTCCAATGTCTGTCTATTGCCTGGTGTTCTGGCTGTCTGTCTTTCTTCCAATGTCTGTCTATTGCCTGGTGTTCTGGCTGTCTGTCTTTCTTCCAATGTCTGTCTATTGCCTGGTGTTCTGGATGTCTGTCTTTCTTCCAATGTCTGTCTATTGCCTGGTGTTCTGGCTGTCTGTCTTTCTTCCAATGTCTGTCTATTGCCTGGTGTTCTGGCTGTCTGTCTTTCTTCCAATGTCTGTCTATTGCCTGGTGTTCTGGCTGTCTGTCTTTCTTCCAATGTCTGTCTATTGCCTGGTGTTCTGGATGTCTGTCTTTCTTCCTTCTTCCTTAACAATTCATTCTCATCCATCACTTTAGTTGTCTTTTGTGTTTCTCCTCTTTGATTGCGCACCAATCCACACTGGCATTTTTCTTTCTCAGTAGCTGCGTGCAGGGGGCTTTTTAATGAAGGATGGGCCAAGGCCTTGTTTTTCTCTGACCTCAAAGTGGGTCTTTCAAAGAAAGAAGCAAATGAGTAACCCGGTGCTACACTTGACTGTGGCTTTCTTGAGCTTCTTGTGGCAGGAGGGACGTAGCCATCTTTCCACTCTGGAAACAGATCATCATTATGTTCAATGTGATGTCTATACAGACTGTTTAAAAAAACAAACTGAAGACAGAAGAGACGTGGAGACAAGTTGTCAGAAAAGTCATCTATGGTGCCAAGATGATCCTCTCCTGATCCCAGAGTGAAGGAAGAAGAAAAGGTGATCATCAGTAATTAACACCTAGCAACTGGAGGCCAGTGTACTCTACAAACACACGGTGAAATCACAAGAAAAATAAAAACAGTCCGCTTTACTTTAAGTTAACCATGACAGTCATGAGAATTGTGGACTGGGATAAAGCCAAACCATTTTAACAATCCTCCATAGATCCACCCCATTGAAAATAAAATAAAACAAGGGAACAATTAAAGAAAAGCAGACAGTGACCTGCATTCACAGTTTGGCACCCAATGTTTCAATGGATGCCACAGTCTTCAGAATCAGAAAACACAACAAGCACAGCACCATTTTCCCTAAAACACTGCTATCATGAATAACAGAAAGATAAAATGAAAGAAAAACTTACTTTCTTGGACTGTTGATCTCTGACGTGTGTTAACAGTAAACAGCGTGCGGATAGCAGCACGGCATGATATTCGTTTAAGTGATACCTGATTGCTGTTCACTGTGATATGTATATATACTGTAGTCAGTTGAGAATCAGACAGTGACGAGTAAAGACGAAGAAGCATTGCCCTGTCTTCCGAGTTGGCTGTAGAAAGAACGAAACATGGTGTCAGAATCGTGAATACGAACTCTAACAAAAATCCAGAATACTGAAGACTAAAGTTCAACCATGGAAGGTGAACAAGATGAAGAGCCAGTCGACGACATGCCAAGATTCCCTTGCCTCCTAAACTTGATGTGAATGGAGGAAACCTGCAGAGCAGCTGGAGGAAATTCAAGAGGCTTTGGGACAGCTATGAAATTGTGACAACACAGACAGAAGAAGACTCAACATACAGAACAGCAGTTTTTCTTTCTTGCATCAGGCTGGATGCTATGGACATCTATGAAGGATTGGCATTTGCTAATGAAGCTGAAAGAAATGACATTGACACTGTTCTCCAGAAATTCGAAGAATACTGTGTGGGTTCAACCAATGAAACTTACGAAGCATTCAGATTCAACTGCAGACATCAAGCAGCAGGAGAATCTATCGAACAGTTTGTAGCAGAACTGCGGAGACTGATCAAGACCTGTAACTATGGTCCACTGGAAGACAGACTGTTGAGATGATAAACAACATTTGATACGCAGATGACACCGTGCTAATTGCAGAAAATGAAAGAGACCTACAAAACCTTGTGAATATACTAGAAATAGAAAGCAAAGGTAAGGGGTTGGAACTAAACAGCAGGAAGACTGAAGTCATGGTGATCAGTAAAAAACATGAAATCCCCTAATGCAAAATAACAGCAAACAGCACAACCTTGAGACAGGTTGAAAAGTTTAAATACCTGGGAACGATCATTTCACCAGACGGCAGATGCACATCAGAAATAGCCAGCAGAATCAGCCAAGCCAAATCAGCATTCAAGAAGATGACAAGCATTCTTACCAACAAATGCCTATCAATTAACATCAGGAAGAGAGTCCTTGAATGTTATATAGAACCAATACTGTTGTACGGTAGTGAGGCGTGGACAGTCAACAAGTAAAGCCAGAACAAGACTGAGGCAGCCGAGATGTGCTTTCTAAGAAGAATGTTGAGAGTTCCATGGAAAGCAAAGAAAACAAACGAGACAGTCTTGATAGAGGCAGACACAAGTAGATCATTCATGAGGAAGATTTGGAAAAGACAGGCAACATTTATAGGCCATTTTATAAGGAAAGGGGATTTGGAACACCTCGTCACAACGGGAAAGCTGGAGGGAAAGAGAGCACAGGTAGACCCAGGGAGAAGATACTAGACGTACTTGCAGAGTGGCTGAAGACAAGGAGGGTGGAAAAGATGCTTGAGGCAACAAGAGATAGAGACAGATGGAAGTCCATGATCGCCAATGCCATGCAGCAGGGCACCTGATGATGATGATTACTGTTACTGTTATTTTTGTTTGAAGCCCAGCCAACTGTGTAGAGCCATATCAGGGCTATAATCCTTTCAAAACACACAATACTTCAACAGGAAAAAAAAATTAAGAAAAGAAAAATAAGTACACATATCAATGCATTCACACACATAATCTAAGGACATGCCCCTGGCGCTGACCACTCTATCCAATTTATCGCACAGATTTAAAATGCACACCTGAATACAAATATAAGCATACCTAAGGACACCAAAACATAGATAAAAACAGGCATAAATTACCTAAAATTGCTTCCGCATATCTCACCTCTATAGAGCCAAAAATGCACATAATACATGCACCCAATTATCACTCCTAAGAAAAAGTACGTAGACTTTATCAAACACATACAAAGAATGGATCAGCAAGGCAGAAAATGACAGGAAGAAGAAATGACAGAAAACAAAGGAACAAGGCAGAAACAAAGAGAGTGACAGAAAAGAAGAAATTTCTAGCACAGAATTTCCAAACGGTAGGGATACTATTTATACTGAAAGAGCCCCCAGCATCCCCACGGGGGGGGGGGGGGGAGAGTACACATGTATTTGGCACATAATCTAAGGAGACGCCCCTCGCGTTCACCACTTTATCCATTATCCAATTTATCATACAAGGGATTTAAAAAAACATACCTGAATACAAATTTAAACATAACTAATGACACTAAAACATCTATGAGAACCGGCCTAAGTTACCTAAAATTGCTTCTGCATATTTCACTTCCCTAGAGCCAAAAATTCACTTTACACATGTCCCCAATTATCATTCCTAAGAAAAAGTACAAGACTTTATTGAACACATAGAGATAAATGGACCAGCAAGGCAGAAAATGATAGGAAGAAATGACAAAAAGCAAAGGAGGAAGAAAGAAACAAAGAGAGTGACAAAAAAGAGGAAATTCTAGCACAGACTTTCCAGAAGGTAGGGGGGATACTATTTATACTGAAAGAGCCTCTGGCATCTCCACGGGGGTTAATCTCAGCATTTAGAAGTCAGGACTCAAACCATTGTCCTATCTCATTCCTACAGTTTGTGTGTCTGTAATAATCAACATACACATGCATACCTGGAATTAAATCCAACAGTAATTGCTGCTCAGAGCTGACGACAAAATCCTTAGGATTAAGACAGCACAACTTTTCCGCGATGGACCTGCGTATCTTCATGACTGTCACAGTGGTTGGTACTTTGGGGTCCTTGCCTGCAAAAGATCAGATATCAGTGCAGTCTTGATACAGTGTTCCTTCTTGCTTCTCTGTCTGTCACCAGGTCAGTAAATGGTTTGACTACTCATCAGTCCATGTTGAGGAGAATGCTGAGATCAGTCAAGTCATGAATACTGACAATGATGATGATAATAATAATGATGATGATATCATCATTATTAATAATTAATAAATTAACTTTCAACAAGCACAAAGCAGTTTATGGTTTTCAACTAATAATTATACAGCAACACGCACACACACTATTAGAACATTACTATTTAATAGATCCTTAAACACGCAGGATAACAGCAAAGAAATGAAAATCCAACAGGATTAACATATAACATGAAGTAGAAAGAACTTAGTTCAACAGGAAAACATTCATTTGAAATTGTCTTTGAACAGAATACACAAGACAAGTGTTCAAAAGACAATGTTCTACAATTTTTTTTTTAAATGACATCAATTTTGCTAATTTCAGTATTTTTCTTCCAGAAATGATGTTACACAATGAGAACATTGATTTGACTGACAGCATGGAATTGACAACATTCAAAGTAAACTGAAACATCACAAAGGGTACTGTAACCACAAAACATGCATACTCTGCTTGGTCTATTGACCCTTTGTGTCTACATAATTCAATTTGTCTATTTACCCCTTTGTGTCTACATAATTCAATTTGTGTATGTACCCCTTTGTGTCTACATAATTCAATTTGTGTATGTACCCCTTTGTGTCTACATAATTCAATGTCTATCGACACCTTTGTGTTTACATAATTCAATTTGTCTATCGACCCCTTTGTGTTTATATAATTCAATTTGTCTATTTACCCCTTTGTGACTACATAATTCAATTTGTCTATTTACCCCTTTGTGTCTACATAATTCAATTTGTCCATTTACCCCTTTGTGTCTACATAATTCAATCTGTCTATTTTATCCCTTTGTGTCTACATAATTCAATTTGTCGACTGACCCCCTTTGTGTCTACATAATTCAATTTGTCTATTCACCCCTTTGTGTCTACATAATTCCATCTGTCTATTTACCCCTTTGTGTCTACATAATTCAATTTGTCTATTTACCCCCTTGTGTCTTGTCTTGTCTTGTTGTGTTGAATACGCGTCCTTTTTGGTTTGCTTGTTCTTCTGGTTCCCTTTGTTTTCTACATAATTCAATTTGTCTATTCACCCCTTTGTGTACATAATTCATCTGTCTATTTATCCCTTTGTGTCTACAATAATTCAATTTGTCTACTGACCCCTTTGTGTCTACATAATTCAATTTGTCTATTTATCCCTTTGTGTCTACATAATTCAATTTGTCTACTGACCCCTTTGTGTCTACAATAATTCAATTTGTCTACTGACCCTTTGTGTCTACATAATTCAATTTGTCTATTTATCCCTTTGTGTCTACAATAATTCAATTTGTCTACGGACCCCTTTGTGTCTACATAATTCAATTTGTCTACTGACCCCTTTGTGTCTACATAATTCAATTTGTCTATTTACCCCTTTGTGTCTACATAATTCAATTTGTCTACTGACCCCTTTGTGTCTACATAATTCAATTTGTCCATTTACCCCTTTGTGTCTGCATAATTCCATCTGTCTATTTACCCCTTTGTGTCTACATAATTCAATTTGTCCATTTACCCCTTTGTGTCAGCATAATTCAATATATATATAGTATAATCTACCCCTTCATGTCTACATAATTCAATATATTTACCCCTTCATCAGTTCATGTCTACATAATTCAATATATTTACCCCTTCATGTCTACATTCAATATATTTACCCCTTCATGTCTACATAATTCAATATATTTACCCCTTTGTGTCTACATAATTCAATATATTTACCCCTTTGTGTCTATGTAATTCAATCTCAAACTTCTGACAGCTACATAAGATTTAATCAAAGAAAAAACATAATTATCTGGCAACCATGTTATGTATTTCTCTATTCAAAATTCAGTTTTGCAATTTTGATATAATATACATTTACTATTGGTTTCCAAAGATCTCTTCAAGACTTGCTGGTAATTATTCTGGAGTGAGTAAGTAACACTTTTACAAAATGCATATTTGTTTCCAAAAGTCGGAGATTCCCAAGCTAAATCAAATCCTGTGTCAATATTTTCTGAAAACTGACCTATCCAGTCTGAACAGTATGGTTTTTTTTTATATATATATAAATCACTGAGAAGTTCATATAATTGAACAGACTATTTCTCTGCGTTGCCATATGACAAAAGGCTACACCAAAAATGAATATATTAGAATTAACCAGTACTAATATTGGATATAACCCAGTTTCACCATACTTCATCTCAGTCATACTCATAGCGCTTCTCTGTAATTTTAAACACACACACACACACACACACACACACACACACACACACATGTACACACACAAAGCTGCACACATCCCCTCACGGATGCACACACACACAAACACAACACTTTTTGAAAGAATGTCGTATGTCAGTGGATTAGGAGGACTGAGGAGGTGGGCGCTAATAAAAGACCTGCAGGAAAAGAAACTTCAAAGGTTGGATTTGAATAAAGTAAGAACAGACTGTGTTGAACAGTGAAAGGCAATGAGTTTCAGATTTTAACAGCAGAGGAAGTAAAAGCTCTTCCGCCATATTTTTTCTCTTTTAAATTCTGAAACATGAAAAGTTCTGTCATCAGCGATCATTCTAATATTATTGAGGAATAAACCTCTCAACAGGTGTTCACCCAGAATACAGAGTGAGAGACTCATGCTGAGACTGCAGAGATAAGATCTGAACATTATAATATACAAACCAGGAAAAGAAATGTACATAGCAGAGATACACTTTCAAGAGCAACAGCATCATACTCACAAACAGATACAACAGAAGAAGAGGGAATTCTCAGAATTCATGTGAACACGCTCTTTAAAAATCTGAAAACAGAGGAACAGAAAAGAGAAAATAAAAAAACAAAGACAAAGAACTTGTGATGTTCAAAGAACCAAAACAAAAAGGATGGCCAGCAAACAAAGTTCCACCAGAGATCAGGCCGTGTTTCTAGTGCAATGAGGAGCTGAGTATCATTGGTGATCTCATTTTCAAGGCAGACAGAATAGTGATTCCCAAATCTATGCTGTCAGAAATGCTAGAGAGGATTCATGGGGGCCATTTGGGCATAAAGAAGTGCAAAAACAGAGCTAGGAAGCTCATATTTTGGCCAGGCATGAACCAACACATTGAAAACATGGCACAATCATGCCATACTTGCACAAAATACAGAAACAAGCAACAAAAAGAACCACTAGTATGTCATGAAATACCACAAAAACCATGGCAGAAAGTTGGAACAGATTTGTTCACAAGGGAAAATCATGATTATGTGTTTGTAGCAGACTATTACTCAAACATTTTTGAATTTCAATTGCTACCAGACACAAAGAGCACAACAGTGATCACATACATGAAATCCATCTTCAGCAGACATGGTAATGATGGTATACCAGAAGAAGTGGTATCTGACAATGGACCACAGTATATTATGCAAGTAAGGAATTTGCTAAGTTTGCACAAAAATGGGACATTCATGATTCAAACACACAACACACAAAACAAAAACCAGAAGAACAAGAAAACCAATGTAAGCGCTCTCCAACAAGACAAAACAAAACAAGCGCAAATTTTTGGCCAACTAGCCTTTGTCAAGCGCGAACGCACGGTCACAGACAGATCACAGACACCAAACAATGGATAATAAAAACGGGACTAAAAAACTTCCCTGCCGCCTCGTCCAGGGGGTAAGAATCCATTGTTTGGTGTCTGTGATCTGTCTGTGACCGTGCGTTCGCGCTTGACAAAGGCTAGTTGGCCGAAAATTTGCGCTTGTTTTGTTTTGTCTTGTTGGAGACGCGCTTACATTGGTTTTCTTGTTCTTCTGGTTTGTGTTTGCTTGGGCGCGGGCAGTCAAACTTGTTTTGGATCACACAAAACAAAACCCAAAACATCCACAGTCAAATGGATTTGCAGAAAGGATGGTACAGATACTATAAAAAGTTATTACAAAAATCAAGAGACAGTCACAGTGGTAATGATGGACGCTTAGCTGTAATCAACTAATCAACCCTAATCGGCAACACACTTCCCTCTCCTGCAAATATACTCATGAACAGAACACTCAGAACAAGACTTAGTGTGCCAACAAAGAAATCTATGGGAAAGAAACAACAAAATCAGAAAAGAACTAAAAGTAAAACAAAAGCAAAAAAACAAAAACACTACTATGACAAAGAAGCAAAGGAATTGCCCAAACTAACACTAAATGAAAATCTATGTGAATAACAATGATGAATGGATACCAGGCACGATCCTCAAACGGCAAAGACACCCAGATCCTATTATGTTCAAACAGAAAGAGGCACAAGAAGAAATAGAAGAAATTTAATGACAGTTGAAGAAGAAAAGATTAACAAACACAGTACACAAACAAATTGTGACAAAACCAGACAAAACAAAAATACACGTCCAAACCATGACAAAACAAATCAGGGATATCAACATCAGTGCACTTACATGGAACAGACAAAACAAATCAGGGATATCAAGTCAACATCAGTGCACTTACATGGAACAGACAAAACAATCAGGGATATCAACATCAGTGCACTTACATGGAACACACAAAACAAATCAGGGATATCAAGTCAACATCAGTGCACTTACATGGAACAGACAAAACAAATCAGGGATATCAACATCAGTGCACTTACATGGAACACACAAAACAAATCAGGGATATCAACATCAGTGCACTTACATGGAACACAAAACAAATCAGGGATATCAACATCAGTGCACTTACATGGAACAAAGTTGCACTGACAGTAAAAGTGATACTGACACCAACAACCAAACAAAACACAAGATAAAACAAAGAAACAAAAACAACCTACAAGTACAAAGGAAACCAACAAAACACAAGAAAATACAGTTAGTTTCCAAACAAACAAGTCCAAACACACACAACAACTAGGAGTGATACAATGCCAGAAAGAATGAATGAATGCTTTCTTTGAAATGTTATGTTTACACAATTAAATGGAAAAAAACGCAAAAAGAAAAAGAACGTATGTTTAAATGTCAAATTAAGTTAAAGTATTTGAAGCTGATGTGTGAAATTGTTAATTATCAAATGGGAAAAACAAGGTAGTGCAGTAACCTAATGCTAACACTAGTACAGTAACAGACATCAATCTCATTCTCATTAATTATGAAGTACTACGATGAAAAGAAATTGTCAGCTGAAGCTGTGATGTCCAAAAGAGAACAACTTTCTTTTATTATAAGAGTGATAAAGCTTCTTTTTTCAGTTTGCTCTAAAAAAAAAAAGAAAAAAGAAAAAAAAAGTTTGAAGGACACTGTATTCCGTACAAGCCAGAACTGATTTTCTGTTATGAAAACAAGGGACTTTGATGTTTTAATGCATATTATATATAAGCATTTGTTGTTTCAAGTTAATATGTTCATTTGTTGTAAGGTCTTACTTCATTGTACACTAATAGTTCAAATTATGCAACAGAGATGCTGAAAGGTAAGATAATATAAATTCAATGTTAGTTCAATTAATTTGTGAAATGTATTCATTGTAGTTTAGATATAGACATATTGGTCATTGTTTTGACTGAAGTACTTGTATTGGAGTGATCTTGGCTAATCAAAATGTATCCAACTGGGATTGGTTCAACATGTCAGAGGACAATAACGTCAACGATTAAACGTCCACTATTATTCATTCTGTGTCTTCATTCTAATATTATTGAATGAATGAATCTTCAACAGTGGGCATGGCAGTGAAAGAGTAAGTGTGTGTGTGTGTAAGTGTGTGTGTGTGTGTGTGTGTGTGTGTGTGTGTGTGTGTGTGTGTGTGTGTGTGTGTGTGTGTGTGTGTGTGTGTGTGTGTGTGTGTGTGTAACTATTCAGTACTTATACACGCACATAGGCTTTGGATACCATTAATTTTATAAACGTTTTCTTAAAACATTTCTTTTTATATTACTAATCCTTAATCATAATGTATAACAATAATTCAGTATGAAAGTTATTCATGCCAATTATATGGCCCATTCTTCACTAACCAAAATGTTAAATACACTTTAACCCTTTGACTCCTTCACCCTATCTGCCATCATCCAGCACTGTCAGCAATGATGCCAAACAAAAAGTTAACCCTTTCACTCCCTCACCCTATCCACCAGCTTCCTGCAGGAAGTTGGCCGAAAGGGTGAGGGAGTCAAAGGGTTAGGTTTTTGCAGCTGGTGGATAGGATGTGGGAGTCAAAGGGTTAAAGAAACTATAATAAATGGATAGTCTGTCCATTTCCTTTCAGAAGAAAAGGATTATGATTAGGCCTACTTTCATGCAATAGTTTGCAGGCTAGAATTTTTCATTAATTATTACTCCATCCATATGAAAATCACTTGGCAAATGGCCCAGATTAGCAAAATAATGTACTTGGCACTGAAGGGATCAATCATTAAGCTCTTCAGTGCCACAGAAGTATATATATGTTACAATAATGTGTATCTCATTTGCCAAGGACATGATAATTGATATATATTGTACATTCACATCACATCAAGAATTTTCCTACCTCCATTTTTAAGCTGGGGAATCCCAATTTACGTTCACATCACATCAAGAATTTTCCTACCTCCATTTTTAAGCTGGGGAATCCCAATTTACATGAATCACAAAGCTCAGTTCATCTACATGAATTTTGCATGAGGTCAGCGGCCAATCACACTTTGCTATGGTCACTGCACTGCAGCATTTGTAACTACCCCCTAATGGATGACGACAATGCTTTGACTGGGCCAAGTGCTGCCAAATGTTTCAGCCATTTCATCATAACAGTATTAACTCTTTGAAGACGTAATATAGTTGCCTTGCACAACCACTGTGGACGCGATCAACGGGACCTGCCACAACCCTTGGTGACGCACGATTTTGGGGGGTTTCAAAAAATTCTCAAAAATACAGATTTTACAGCACAAGAACATATTTTATATCAAAATAAAATTCAATTTATGCTCTTTGAGCTGAAGCTACATACAAGGACAATACATCTATTCTACTTACCTTCCTAGAAGGTGAAATGGGGTAGGGTTTTGACTCGGGGAAAAAAAGTTTTTGATTGACAGTAATCCAACACATAAAGTCAGTGAAACACCCATTCTTGACCAGGTAATCCAGAAATCCAGGTAATCACAAGTCCTTGGTATGGCCAGAAGATATAAAAGAATAAACACAGCTTTGTTTTCACACAGGTGAAGCAGCAAAGTGATTATGACGATCCTTTGAAGAAGAAGAAGAAGGTCTAAATGTCGCCATTTTGGTGCAAGGACAGTCACTCCGGTTGGTTTGGATAAAGGCAAAAACTGTAACTAATCCGTAATCGGGATAAAATCGATGCAAGGGAAGTAACAAATACTTCAGAAGATACCAAAGAGTGTTCCTATATATGTGTAATTAGTTCCCCTAGACCAGCGACCGGCTTGCATCTATTTTTAAAAACCGCAGCGGAATATCCGCTATCACATTTCTAATGGTTTGGCCAGCTGCAGCGGAATGTCCACTGTTACGTCTCTAATGGTTTGGCCAGCTGCAGCGGAATATCTGCTGTTACGTCTCCGAAGAGTTAACACATATTGAGACATGCTTAGGTGAACTCCGACTGACCTACACTTTAGACTGGGTAACAGGGGAGGGGGGAGAGTGATGAGGAGATGGAGGTTTTGTTTACAGCTTTCAGCTATTGGTAATGTGCCTGCACATTTAGTGAAGCCCACTTACAGTGTGTTACATGGGCACCTAAAACATGAGAGTCCAGTACAACATGTGGTTATCAAAACTAATGAGTTTTCTGTCTTCTGTCAGCGTTTCTGTCGTTTAAGAGGAAATGGAAAGAAAGTAGTACTACTAGTAGGCGTGGCAGTGAGAGTACAGGGCTCCCACTGAGGAAAAGCAAAAATCCCTGAAAATCAGCTTAATTTATATTATAGTTTGTTATAGTTTCTTTTTCGCCGAAAAATTGTTTTTTCACGGATTCTCGCTCTCGGTTTTCGCAGAAATCCACGAATTCACGGAAAACTGGGAGCCCTGGAGTAAGTGAGTAAGTGTGGGTGTTTGTGTTACTGTTCAGTAATTTATATGCGCATAGGGTTTGGAGACATATCTCCAATACTTTTGTACATATGTTTTCTTAGAATAGTTTGTTTTTATATTATTGCATAATGTATAACAAGAACTTGTGTGAAATTTATTCATGTCAATTTTTACAGCCCATTAATCACCTACCAAAGTGTCAAATACAGTTAAAACTGTCTTACATGGACAGTCTTCATTTCCCTTTTACTTTAATTTTAGGGGAAAAAAGGTTATGATTACTTTCATGCAGTAATTTGCATGCTAAAATTTTGTTATTTAAAATTATTACCCTACCCACGCAAAAATCACTTGGCAAATAGCATACACTGGCAAAACAATGCACTTGGCACTGAAGCGGTTAACAAATACATTCACTTAAACGTTTCCTTTATGATTATTCTCATTCAGTGTCATTGTTACGATTGTAAGCTTGTGTTTTGACAGTCTTGTGCAGGTTCTGAATATCGAATATCTGCCATATAATTTCTCGCAGATTCCGGTGGAGCACATATGGAACTGTCCAAGGCAAGTGCGATGAATCCCCCTTGAACAAATCCCAACCTTGATTAGTTTTATTCTGGGATTGATGATTCAATTAATTCTAGGTCTACTCGAAACTAGAGAAGTTCTACTCGTCTTACTCTTAGTCTTAGTCTAACTTAGTACTAGTAGTAGTACTGTTAACTGTAGTGACAGTAGTCTAGTACAGTAGTAGTTACTTACCACTCACTCTGGTGACAGTCCACTGACTTGACTGACGAACATCAAACAGTAGAAACTCGTAACGACACAAGCCAAGGGAGCTTATTTCGCAACACCATTTCTTTTAAGAACGCCTACATTGCCACCATTCTTGCAGATGTTAAAACATAAAACTGCAAACGAAAATCGCAAATAAGATTCTGCAGCTTTCTGAGCTCCGCGCCAAACTCTTGAAGTTGTCGTGTTTCCGGAAGTGCATAGTCGAACTTTAGTAAGTTAGAAAAATAGCAGAAATATGCCCAACATAGTAATAAAATTGATATCCAAGGTATAAATTAATAATTTTGAGGACCGAAAAAGTGATTACCTGATGACAATATATCAATATTAATGCCAGATTTGTTTATATTTGAGCCGTGGTTGTCTAGAGAGTAGTCAACAAAGTGACGTCATCAGCAAACTGCTGGACAGATGTGGTGGTCTTTTCCAAGGAATTCGGCGTTGCCGTAGGCCTACATAATTGAATAGGCCTATAGTTGGACCTCGGCTTTTGTACACAAAATGAAAGGGGAGGAACACCTGGTTTGAGCAGCCTAATAGAAGAAAATGGACATGGATGAGTCCAGGAGATAATATCAAACATTAAACTGACTACATCCTGATCAACGAAAGATTAAAGAAATTCTTTGCTGACAGCAAAAGCACTAGTGACCAGGCGTAGACTGCAACATTGACCACAATCCTGTAATGGGAAGATTTAGGCTGAAATTAAGAAAAAGGAAACAGATCAAAAGCAAATCAAACTAAATCTTGGACTCTTAAAGACTTTTTTTACCCACTGGACGAGGCGGCAGGGGAGTTTTAATCTTTTTCTTATTATTTGTTGTTTGGTGTCTCTTCGTGATCGTGCATTCGCGCTTGACAAAGGCCGGCTGGCCGAAAATTTGCGTCTGTCTTCTCTTGTTGTATCTAATACGCGTTCTTTTTCGGTTTTCTTGTTTTTCTGGTTCCTGTTTGCTTGGACGCGAGCAGTCGCACTTGTTTGGATTTCTTAAAGACAGATGAAGCGATACGTAAAAAAATTAACGTAGCCTACATGTTGAAAACAATTTCAGTGCACTGGAAGACATTGGTGACAGTGAGGAACAATGGATAAAGGAAGCTTGTGAAGAAATTCCTGAAGTAGATAAAAAAGCAAAAAAAGAACTGGATGACAAAAGAAATTCTCCGCTTGATGGAAGTAGGCTACGGAGGAAGGCAAACGGAAAGGAGGAAAGATACAAGAAGATAAACAAAGAAATCAGGAATAGGTGCAATGAAGCTAAGGAAGATTGGCTGAAAACAAAGTGCAAAGAAATAGAAGACCGACACAAAACAGATCCTCAGGGTACGTACAGAAGATTTGAAGAAATTGTCCACAGGAAAAATACATGCACATCAACTAGTTGCTTAAAATCGAAAAATGGTACGCTTATCGTGGAAAAAGACAAAATATTAGAAAGATGGGGAGAATACTTTATAGACCTTTTTGAAGATGACAGAAACGACGAACACATTATAAGAAAGAACGTTGAAGGACCACCCAAAACGAAAGATGAAGTTAGAGCAGCACTGAAAAAGATGAAACCAGGAAAAGCCCCAGGACCTGACAACATTACTGCAGAGATGATTGAAGCCCTGGAAGAATTTGGTATTGAAAAAATAATAGTCTTCCTAAATGAAATTTATGACACTTGAAAAATCCCCAAAGATATGTCAAAATCAATTTTCATTGCTGTTCCAAAGAAAACAGGGGCTATAGAATGCGAACTCCATCGCACAATCAGTTTGATTAGTCATGTAACAAAAATCCTATTAAGAATAATCATGATGACAAGGAATAGAATCAAAAGAGAAATAGCAGAAGAACAGTGTGGATTTGTGGAAGGGAAAGGAACTATTAAGGCCGCATACATCCTAAGAAGTATCATAAAGAGGTCAATCGAGTTAAATAGTTAAATAACGATTTATGTTTATGCTTTGTTGATTATACTAAGGCTTTCAATTGGGTAAGACATGAAGAATTGATCAACCAACTAGAAAGACTGAATATTGATGGAAAAGATCTACGAATAATCAGAAATATGTATTGGGAACAAACAGCTGCAATGAGAATAGAAAAGGGCATAAGCTCGTTGTGTTCTGTCACTGGATCTGTTTTCACTTTATAGAGACCATGAGAAATCTAGAAGAATACCCTGGATTAAAGGTTGGAGGAAAAATGATAAACAACATCTGATACGCAGATGACACCGTGCTAATTGCAGAAAATTAAAGGGACCTACAGAATCTTGTGAATATAATAGAAACAGAAAGTAAAAATAAAGGGTTGGAGCTAAATAGCTAGAAGACTGAAGTCTTGTTGTTACTGATCATGTCTGGTCTTGTTACTGATCATGCCATGTCTGGTCTTGTTACTGATCATGTCTGGTCTTGTTACTGATCATGCCATGTTTGGTCTTGTTCTGATCATGTCTGGTCTTGTTGTTACTGATCATGCCATGTCTGGTCTTGTTACTGATCATGTCTGGTCTTGTTACTGATCATGCCATGTCTGGTCTTGTTGTTACTGATCACGTCATGTCTGGTCTTGTTGTTACTGATCATGTCTGGTCTTGTTACTGATCATGCCATGTTTGGTCTTGTTACTGATCATGTCTGGTCTTGTTGTTACTGATCATGCCATGTCTGGTCTTGTTACTGATCATGTCTAGTCTTGTTACTGATCATGCCATGTCTGGTCTTGTTGTTACTGACATGCATTCTGGTCTTGTTATGTCATGCATGTCTGGTCTTGTTACTGACATCATGTCTGGTCTTGTGTTACTGATCATGCCATGTCTGGTCTTGTTGTTACTGATCATGTCATGTCTGGTCTTGTTGTTACTGATCATGTCATGTCTGGTCTTGTTGTTCTGATCATGTCATGTTGGTCTTTTGTTACTGAATGTCATGTCTGGTCTTGTTGTTACTGATCATGTCTGGTCTTGTTGTTACTGATCATGCATGTCTGGTCTTGTTGTTACTGATCATGTCATGTCTGGTCTTGTTTTACTGATCATGTCATGGTCTTGTTGTTACTGATCATGTCTGTGTCTTGTTGTTACTGATCATGTCATGTCTGGTCTTGTTTTACTGATCATGTCTGGTCTTGTTGTTACTGATCATGTCATGTCTGGTCTTGTTGTTACTGATCATGTCATGTTCTTGTTGTTACTGATCATGTCAGGTCTTGTTGTTACTGATCATGTCAGTCTGGTCTTGTTGTTACTGATCATGTCATGTCTGGTCTTGTTGTTACTGATCATGCATGTCTGGTCTTGTTGTTACTGATCATGTCAGCTGGTCTTGTTGTTACTGATCTCATGTCTGGTCTTGTTGTTACTGATCATGTCTGTCTTGTTGTTACTGATCATGTCTGGTCTTGTTGTTACTGATCATGTCATGTCGGTTTGTTGTTACTGATCCATGTCTGGTCTTGTTGTTACTGATCATGTCATGTCTGGTCTGTTGTTACTGATCATGTCATGTCTTGTTGTTACTGATCATGTCATGTCTGGTCTTGTTGTTACTGATCATGTCATGTCTGGTCTTGTTGTTACTGATCATGTCATGTCTGGTCTTGTTGTTACTGATCATGTCTGGTCTTGTTGTTACTGATCATGTCTGTCTTGTTTTACTGATCATGTGTCTTGTTGTTACTGATCATGTCTGGTCTTGTTGTTACTGATCATGTCTGGTCTTGTTGTTACTGATCATGTCTGTCTGTCTTGTTGTTACTGATCATGTCATGTCTGGTCTTGTTGTTACTGATCATGTCATGGTCTTGTTGTTTGTTACTGATCATGTCATGTCTGGTTTGTTACTGATCATGTCATGTCTGGTCTTGTTGTTACTGATCATGTCTGGTCTTGTTGTTACTGATCATGTCATCTGTCTTGTTGTTACTGATCATGTCTGGTCTTGTGTACTGATCATGTCTGGTCTTGTTGTTACTGATCATGTCTGTCTTGTTATGTCATGTCATGTCTGTCTTGTTGTTACTGATCATGTCATGTCTGGTCTTGGTTGTTTACTGATGTCATGTCTGGTCTTGTTGTTACTGATCATGTCTGGTCTTGTTGTTACTGATCATGTCATGTCTGGTCTTGTTGTTACTGATCATGTCATGTCTGGTCTTGTTGTTATGATAAATGTCATGTCTGGTCTTGTTGTTACTGATCATGTCATGTCTGGTCTTGTTGTTACTGATCATGTCATGTCTGGTCTTGTTTTATGATCATGTCATGTCTGGTCTTGTTGTTACTGATCATGTCATGTCTGTCTTGTTTGTTACTGATCATGTCATGTCATGTCTTGTTGTTACTGATCATGTCATGTCTGGTCTTGTTTTTACTGATCATGTCATGTCTTGTTGTTACTGATCATGTCAGGTCTTGTCGTTACTGATCATGTCATGTCTGGTCTTGTTTTTACTGATCATGTCATGTCTTGTTGTTACTGATCATGTCATGTCTTGTCTTGTTGTTACTGATCATGTCATGTCTGGTCTTGTTGTTACTGATCATGTCATGTCTGGTCTTTTTGTTACTGATCATGTCATGTCTGGTCTTGTTTTTACTGATCATGTCATGTCTGTCTTGTTGTTACTGATCATGTCATGTCTGGTCTTGTTGTTACTGATCATGTCATGTCTGGTCTTGTTGTTACTGATCATGTCATGTCTGTTCTTGTTGTTACTGATCATGTCTGGTCTTGTTGTTACTGATCATGTCATGTCTTGTTGTTACTGATCATGTCATGTCTGGTCTTGTTGTTATCTGATCATGTCATGTCTGGTCTTGTTTTACTGATCATGTCATGTCTTGTTGTTACTGATCATGTCTGGTCTTGTTGTTACTGATCATGTCATGTCTGGTCTTGTTTTACTGATCATGTCTGGTCTTGTTGTTACTGATCATGTCTGGTCTTGTTGTTACTGATCATGTCTGTTCTTGTTGTTACTGATCATGTCTGGTCTTGTTGTTACTGATCATGTCTTGTCTTGTTGTTACTGATCATGTCTGTCTTGTTGTTACTGATCATGTCATGTCTGTTCTTGTTGTTACTGATCATGTCATGTCTGTTCTTGTTGTTACTGATCATGTCTGGTCTTGTTGTTACTGATCATGTCTGTTCTGTTGTTACTGATCATGGTCTGTTCTTGTTGTTACTGATCATGTCTGGTCTTGTTGTTACTGATCATGTCTTGTCTTGTTGTTACTGATCATGTCTGTTCTTGTTGTTACTGATCATGTCTGTTCTTGTTGTTACTGATCATGTCTGGTCTTGTTGTTACTGATCATGTCATGTCTGGTCTTGTTGTTACTGATCATGTCATGTCTGGTCTTGTTGTTACTGATCATGTCTGTCTTGTTGTTACTGATCATGTCTGTTCTTGTTGTTACTGATCATGTCTTTCTTGTTGTTACTGATCATGTCATGTCTGTTCTTGTTGTTACTGATCATGTCTGTTCTTGTTGTTACTGATCATGTCATGTCTGGTCTTGTTGTTACTGATCATGTCTGGTCTGTTCTTGTTGTTACTGATCATGTCTGGTCTTGTTGTTACTGATCATGTCATGTCTGTTCTTGTTGTTACTGATTCATGTCTGGTCTTGTTGTTATGATCATGTCTGGTCTTGTTGTTACTGATCATGTCTGGTCTTGTTGTTACTGATCATGTCTGTTCTTGTTGTTACTGATCATGTCTGGTCTTGTTGTTACTGATCATGTCTGGTCTTGTTGTTACTGATCATGTCTGGTCTTGTTGTTACTGATCATGTCTGTTCTTGTTGTTACTGATCATGTCTGTTGTCTTGTTGTTACTGATCATGTCATGTCTGGTCTTGTTGTTACTGATCATGTCTGTTCTTGTTGTTACTGATCATGTCCTGTTCTTGTTGTTACTGATCATGTCATGTCTGTTCTTGTTGTTACTGATCATGTCTGTTCTTGTTGTTACTGATCATGTCTGTTCTTGTTGTTACTGAATCATGTCTGGTCTTGTTGTTACTGATCATGTCATGTCTGGTCTTGTTGTTACTGATCATGTCATGTCTGGTCTTGTTGTTACTGATCATGTCATGTCTGGTCTTGTTGTTACTGATCATGGTCTGTCTTGTTGTTACTGATCATGTCTTCTTGTTGTTACTGATCATGTCTGGTCTTGTTGTTACTGATCATGTCATGGTCTTGTTGTTACTGATCATGTCTGTTCTTGTTGTTACTGATCATGTCTGTCTTGTTGTTTACTGATCATGTCATGTCTGTTTTTGTTGTTACTGATCATGTCTGTTCTTGTTGTTACTGATCATGTTATGTCTGGTCTTGTTGTTACTGATCATGTTATGTCTGGTCTTGTTGTTACTGATCATGTCTGTTCTTGTTGTTACTGATCATGTCATGTCTGTTCTTGTTGTTACTGATCATGTCTGTGTCTTGTTTTTACTGATCATGCATGTCTGGTCTTGTTGTTACTGATCATGTCATGTCTGTCTTGTTGTTACTGATCATGTCTGGTCTTGTTGTTATGATCATGTCATGTCTGGTCTTGTTGTTACTGATCATGTCATGTCTGGTCTTGTTGTTACTGATCATGTCTGTACTGGTCTTGTTGTTATCTGATCATGTCATGTCTGGTCTTGTTTTTACATGACATGTCATGTCTGGTCTTGTTTTACTGATCATGTCTGGTCTTGTTGTTACTGATCATGTCATGTCTGGTCTTGTTGTTACTGATCATGTTCTGGTCTTGTTGTTACTGATCATGTCATGTCTGGTCTTGTTGTTACTGATCATGTCTGTCTGTCTGTTATGATCATGTCATGTCTGGTCTTGTTGTTATGATCATGTCATGTCTGTCTTGTTGTTATGATCATGTCATGTCTGGTCTTGTTGTTACTGATCATGTCATGTCTTGTGTTACGATCATGTCGGTCTTGTGTTACTGTCATGTCATGTCTGGTCTTGTTTTATGTCATGTATGTCTTGTTGTACTGATCATGTCATGTTGTCTTGTTGTTACTGATCATGTCATGTCTGGTCTTGTTGTTACTGATCATGTCATGTCTGGTCTTTTTGTTACTGTCATGTCATGTCTGGTCTTGTTGTTACTGATCATGTCATGTCTGGTCTTGTTGTTACTGATCATGTCATGTCTGGTCTTGTTGTTACTGATCATGTCATGTCTGGTCTTTTATGATCATGTCATGTTCTTGTTGTTATGATCATGAGTCTGGTCTTGTTGTTACTGATCATGTCATCGTCTTGTTGTTATGATCATGTCATGTCTGGTCTTGTTGTTATGATCTGTCATGTCTGGTCTTGTTTTACTGATCATGTCTGTCTTGTTGTTACTGTATCATGTCTGGTCTTGTTGTTACTGATCATGTCTGTTGTCTTGTTGTTACTGATCATGTCGGTCTTGTTGTTACTGATCATGTCTGGTCTTGTTTTACTGATCATGTCATGTTGTCTTGTTGTTACTGATCATGTCTCTGGTCTTGTTGTTACTGATCATGTCTTGTCTTGTTGTTACTGATCATGTATGTCTGTCTTGTTGTTACTGATCATGTCATGTCTGTCTTGTTGTTACTGATCATGTCATGTCTGCTTGTTTACTGATCATGTCTGGTCTTGTTGTTACTGATCATGTCTGTGTCTTGTTGTTACTGATCATGTCTGTTGTCTTGTTGTTACTGATCATGTCTGGTCTTGTTGTTACTGATCATGTCTTGTCTTGTTGTTACTGATCATGTCTGTTGGTCTTGTTGTTACTGATCATGTCTGTCTTGTTGTTACTGATCATGTCTGTCTTGTTGTTACTGATCATGTCATGTCTGGTCTTGTTGTTACTGATCATGTCATGTCTGGTCTTGTTGTTACTGATCATGTCTGGTCTTGTTGTTACTGATCATGTGCTGTTCTTGTTGTTACTGATCATGTCTGTTCTTGTTGTTACTGATCATGTCATGTCTGTCTTGTTGTTACTGATCATGTCTGTTCTTGTTGTTACTGATCATGTCATGTCTGGTCTTGTTGTTACTGATCATGTTTTGTTCTTGTTGTTACTGATCATGTCTGGTCTTGTTGTTACTGATCATGTCATGTCTGGTCTTGTTGTTATGATCATGTCTGTCTTGTTGTTCTGATCATGTCTGTCTGTTGTTACTGTATGTCTGGTTTGTTGTTACTGATCATGTCTGTCTTGTTGTTACTGATCATGTCTGTCTTGTTGTTACTGATCAGTATGTCTGGTCTTGTTGTTATGATCATGTCTGGTCTTGTTGTTACTGATCATGTTGTCTGTTCTTGTTGTTACTGATCATGTCTGTTCTTGTTGTTACTGTCATGTCATGTCTGGTCTTGTTGTTACTGATCATGTCTGTTCTTGTTGTTACTGATCATTCTGTCTGTCTTGTTGTTACTGATCATGTCATGTCTGTCTTGTTGTTACTGATCATGTCTGTTCTTGTTGTTACTGATCATGTCTGTTCTTGTTGTTACTGATCCATGTCTGGTCTTGTTTTACTGATCATGTCATGTTGGTCTTGTTGTTACTGATCATGTCTGTCTGGTCTTGTTGTTACTGATCAGTATGTCTGGTCTTGTTGTTACTGATCATGTCTGGTCTTGTTGTTACTGATCATGTCTGTTCTTGTTGTTACTGATCATGTCTGGTCTTGTTGTTACTGATCATGTCTGTCTTGTTGTTACTGATCATGTCTGTTCTTGTTGTTACTGATCATGTCTGGTCTTGTTGTTACTGATCATGTCATGTCTGGTCTTGTTGTTACTGATCATGTCTGGTCTTGTTGTTACTGGTCATGTCATGTCTGGTCTTGTTGTTACTGATCATGTTCATGTCTGGTCTTGTTGTTACTGATCATGTCATGTCTGGTCTTGTTGTTACTGATCATGTCATGTCTGGTCTTGTTTTTACTGATCATGTCATGTCTGGTCTTGTTTTTACTGATCATGTCTGGTCTTGTTGTTACTGATCATGTCATGTCTGGTCTTGTTGTTACTGATCATGTCTGGTCTTGTTGTTACTGATCATGTCATGTCTGGTCTTGTTGTTACTGATCATGTCTTGTCTTGTCTTGTTGTTACTGATCATGTCTGGTCTTGTTGTTACTGATCATGTCATGTCTGTTCTTGTTGTTACTGATCATGTCTGGTCTTGTTGTTACTGATCATGTCATGTCTGGTCTTGTTGTTACTGATCATGTCTTGTCTTGTTGTTACTGATCATGTCATGTCTGTTCTTGTTGTTACTGATCATGTCTGGTCTTGTTGTTACTGATCATGTCTTGTCTTGTTAACAGCTTTTCTCAAACAAAATATCTCACAGATGGTGATCTTGTGCGTCTACATACAAAAGTTTGTGGTGTTTGACTGACATATTTTCTCTTGTATTTATTGCGTTTCCATGTAGCAAGGAAAAAATCACCACCCACTTTCACCTGGTAATATAACTCTTAGCTGCTTGGTTCATGGAAAAAAATCACCACACACTTTCACCCTGGTAATA
This sequence comes from Monoplex corrugatus, assembly GCA_030674185.1. Taxonomy (NCBI): domain Eukaryota; kingdom Metazoa; phylum Mollusca; class Gastropoda; order Littorinimorpha; family Ranellidae; genus Monoplex; species Monoplex corrugatus. The sequence goes on from JAPXFY010000022.1 coordinate 69,704,349, forward strand.
TAACTCTTAGCTGCTTGGTTCATGGATAAAATCACCACACACTTTCACCCTGGTAATATAACTCTTAGCTGCTTGGTTCATGGATAAAATCACCACCCACTTTCACCATGGTAATATAACTCTTAGCTGCTTGGTTCATGGAAAAAAATCACCACACACTTTCACCCTGGTAATATAACTCTTAGCTGCTTGGTTCATGGGGCGTACATACCTACTTCTGTTTTTCTTTCTACTTCCATAATTACATACAGTGACTCTTGTCGTCATTCTCCATACTCCATGTTAAAGGGGAAAATCGTCATCTCTTCCCCTGACTAACACAGCAGAGGGAGCAAGGCCTGGAGCAAGAGAGGAAGGCCTGGAGCAAGAGAGGAAGGCCTGGAGCAAGGGAGGTAGGCCTGGAGCAAGGGAGGTAGGCCTGGAGCAAGGGAGGAAAGCCTGGAGCAAGGGAGGTAGGCCTGGAGCAAGGGAGGAAAGCCTGGAGCAAGAGAGGAAGGCCTGTAGCAAGAGAGGAAAGCCTGGAGCAAGGGAGGTAGGCCTGGAGCAAGGGAACAAGACCTGGAGCAAGAGAATGCCTGGAGCAAGGTAGCAAGACCTGGAGCAAGGGAGCAAGACCTGGAGCAAGGGAGCAAGACCTGGAGCAAGAGAGGAAGGCCTGGAGCAAGAGAAGGTCTGGAACAAGGGAAGATGGCCTGGAGCAAGGAAGGAAGGCCGGGAGCAAAGGAGGAAGGCCTGGAGCAAAGGAGGAAGGCCTGGAGCAAGGAAGGAAGGCCTGGAGCAAAGGAGGAAGGCCTGGAGCAAGGAAGGAACGGCGGAGCAAAGGAGGAAGGCCTGGAGCAAAGGAGGAAGGCCTGGAGCAAAACCTGGAGCAAGGGAGGAAGGCCTAGAGCAAGGAAGGAAAACCTGGAGCAAGGGAGGAAGGCCTGGAGCAAGGGAGGAAGTACCTGGAGCAAAACCTGGAGCAAGGGAGGAAGGCCTGGAGCAAGGCCTGGAGCAAGAGAGGAAGACTTGAAGCAAGGGAGGAGGGTCTGGAGCAAGACCTGGAGCAAGGGAGGAAGGCGTGGAGCAAGAGAGGAAGGCGTGGAGCACGGGAGGAAGGCCTGGAGCAAGGGAGGAAGGTGTGGAGCAGGGAAGGGGAGGAGGAAGGCCTGGAGCAAGGGAGGAAGGCCTGGAGCAAGGGAGGAAGGCCTGGAGCAAGGGAGGAAGGCCTGGAGAGGAGAAGGTGGAGGGAAGGGCTGGACCAAGGCAGAGAAGGTTCCTTCCATTCTCTCTTGGTCTGGTGGCTGGGTTAGATCTGGATGGTGCACGTTGTGTGGCTCTGTCCCGGGATTTGTCATCTTTCTACCTTGCCATTCGGTTTGTACATGTAAACAAGGTAGTTACTGATATCTGGGTCTGAATGAGTTGTGCAAGGTATGGACAGACTCCACACCCCACTCCCACGCCAAATGGTGTGGTAGTGGCAGCTTCCCAATAACTCTTCACGGCGAGAAGAAGAAAAGAAAGAGGTCTGAACCCACGGTCCCTTAGTCAGTAGTCTGTTGCATAACCACTTTACCACAATAACTTGTCAACATTTCCCACTGGTTCAGACCCAGCCACCACCAAGTGTACAATCAACATTTCCCACTGCTTCAGACCAAGTTTTCAGCACTCATTCACTCGTATAAAAGTCAAGGTCATCCCGTAACCTTCAGTCGTAAGGGAGTGAGGTGGTAGAGACTGCAACTTTTCTCTGGGCCAACATTATGAGAACGTTGTCCTTCTCCTCTCTCTCGCTGCTTTACCTTTCCCAACCATGAAGAGGGTCAGGTTCCCATCCAAAGCTGGGCCCACTGAAAATCACTTGACCAGATCCAGGATCAAACCCGCACAGTCAGACTGAAAGATGTGAGCTATACCTGCAGGCCACAGAAGCCTGTGCACCCCAACATTATCATCCCAACTTCCTCCCTTAATCTGTTCCTTAATGGAGTTTTGTGGACAAGAACCAACTGAACCGACCGACTAAACTGTACAAGTCCCATTCAGAAAGAGAACATGGTAATGGATGGGAGACTAAAGGAGATCTCACCATCACCATGCACATACTAGACTGCCATCTCTGATACAGAGACAGACAGACAGAGACAAAGAGAATCACACACACACAGAGGGACAGAGACAGACAGAGAGAGAGAGACAGACAGACAGACAGAGACAGAGAGAAACAGAGAAGAGAGAGACAGACAGACAGACAGAGACAGAGACAGAGAGGGAGAGCAATGAACTTATATCTCGAGTTCAATCCCAGCCTGCAGCTTTAAAAACTGGCCTGTTCACTGCCCATCATTCTGGTGGTGTCAGCTTGGTGTTTCATAGGTCATTCTCTCCCTTTGCCCATTTCAAGACCTTGCAAGTGTGCGGCAGTTTGTTTGTTTGTTTGTCTTTCAAACTCAGAAAGTCAGCCAGAAAACGGCAACAGATGTGTGTTGAGTTTGTATGGAACTGTCACCCATGCGCACACATAAACACTAGCACACATACGCGCGCGCGCGCACACACGCACATACGCACGCACCCACACACCCACGCACGCGCACGTGCGCGCACACACGCACACACAGTCATGTATACGACATACTGTCTCATCCTGCTTATCAATATCAATAGAACTGAACTATAAATCAAGAAAGCACACACACACACACACACACACACACACACACACACACACACACACACACACACACACACACACACACACACACACACACACACACACACACACACACACACATGGCCCGCTGCTTTATGGTCCCAAAATTTGAAGAAAATATATCCAAATGACACTTGGGCGGACTGGAGGCCAAATTCAGGTACACAATGACAGCTGGGTAAACTGAAAGCGAAAGTCAGGTACCCATTTACAGCCTCAGGCAAAATGATTTTCACACACACACACACACACACACACACACACACACACACACACACACACACACACACACACACACACACACACGCACGCACGCACGCACGCACGCACGCACACACACGCACCACACACACACACACACACACACACACACACACACACACACACACGCACACACCCCCACACACCACACAACAAAACACACACATACACGCACACAAGCACACGCGCACGAAAAGTCATAACTCTACCCCCCTAGCCATAGATCTACAACGAACAATCTTATCACAATCACATCTAGACGTGACACACCGTGGATCTGATAGCGTTAGGGTTGGCTTGACCAGTGTCCAGTTACCTATGTCTTGCTTGACCAGTGTCCAGTTACGTATGTCTGTCGTTGGATAAATTGTGTAACAAGTGATTTCACCTCATGATACCTGATAGGTAGTGACCAGTGTCCAGACACAACTCGCCTTCACTGGATAAATTGTGTAATGAGTGATTTGACCTGTCGATATCCTCTACTTGACTTGTTGTCTCATCATTTGTTTTGGTGGAAGTGATGACATCAACACTGGCCGACCTGTCGTCACTTGTTTTGTTATGGTGGAAGTGATGACATCAGCACTGGCCGATCTGTCGTCTCTTGTTCTGGTATGGTGGAAGTGATGACATCAGCACTGGCCGACCTGTCCTCACTTGTTTTGTTATGGTGGTAGTGATGACATCAGCACTGGCCGATCTGTCGTCACTTGTTTTGTTATGGTGGAAGTGATGACATCAGCACTGGCCGATCTGTCGTCACTTGTTTTGGTATGGTGGAAGTGATGACATCAGCACTGGCCGACCTGTCGTCACTTGTTTTGGTATGGTGGAAGTGATGACATCAGCACTGGCCAATGACTGGTCAACGGCCAGCACATATCTGTGTATCACCGATAGCTCAGTGGTCAGAGTGACACGCTAAACACAAGGATGTGGATTCAACCCTCAGGCTGTTGTTATTAAACGTCCATTGGCTCAGTTGTCAGACTACTATGCTCATATTGGCTCAGTTGTCAGACTACAATGCTCATATTGGCTCAGTTGTCAGACTACTATGCTCATATTGGCTCAGTTGTCAGACTACAATGCTCATATTGGCTCAGTTGTCAGACTACAATGCTCATATTGGCTCAGTTGTCAGACTACAATGCTCATATTGGCTCAGTTGTCAGACTACAATGCTCAAAATTGGCTCAGTTGTCAGACTACAATGCTCATATTGGCTCAGTTGTCAGACTACAATGCTCATATTGGCTCAGTTGTCAGACTACAATGCTCATATTGGCTCAGTTGTCAGACTACAATGTCATATTGGCTCAGTTGTCAGACTACTATGTTCATATTGGCTCAGTTGTCAGACTACTATGCTCATATTGGCTCAGTTGTCAGACTACTATGCTCATATTGGCTCAGTTGTCAGACTACTATGCTCATATTGGCTCAGTTGTCAGACTACTATGTTCATATTGGCTCAGTTGTCAGACTACTATGCTCATATTGGCTCAGTTGTCAGACTACTATGCTCACATTGGCTCAGTTGTCAGACTACTATGCTCAATTGGCTCAGTTGTCAGACTACTATGTTCATATTGGCTCAGTTGTCAGACTACTATGTTCATATTGGCTCAGTTGTCAGACTACAATGTTCATATTGGCTCAGTTGTCAGACTACTATGTCATATTGGCTCAGTTGTCAGACTACTATGTTCATATTGGCTCAGTTGTCAGACTACTATGTTCATATTGGCTCGTTGTCAGACTACTATGTTCATATTGGCTCAGTTGTCAGACTACAATGCTCATATTGGCTCATTGTCAGACTACTATGTCATTGGCTCAGTTGTAGACTACTATGTTCATATTGGCTCAGTTGTCAGACTACTATGTTCATATTGGCTCGTTGTCAGACTACATGCTCATATTGGTCTTTGTAGACTACTTGTTCACATTGGCTCAGTTGTAGACTACATGTCATATTGGCTCAGTTGTTAGACTACTATGTTCAATTGGCTCGTTGTCAGACTACATGTCTATGGTCGTTGTTAGACTACTATGTTCATATTGGCTCAATTGTCAGACTACTATGCTCATATTGGCTCAGTTGTCAGACTACTATGTTCACATTGGCTCAGTTGTCAGACTACTATGTTCATATTGGCTCAGTTGTCAGACTACTATGTTCATATTGGCTCATTGTTAGACTACAATGCTCATATTGGCTCAGTCATAGACTACTATGTTCACATTGGCTCAGTTGTCAGACTACTATGCTCATGTTGGCTCAGTTGTTAGACTACTATGTTCACATTGGCTCAGTTGTCAGACTACTATGCTCATATTGGCTCAGTTGTTAGACTACTATGTTCACATTGGCTCAGTTGTCAGACTACTATGCTCATATTGGCTCAGTTGTTAGACTACTATGTTCATATTGGCTCAGTTGTCAGACTACTATGTTCATATTGGCTCTGTTGTCAGACTACTATGTTCATATTGGCTCAGTTGTCAGACTACTATGTTCATATTGGCTCTGTTGTTAGACTACTATGTTCATATTGGCTCTGTTGTCAGACTACTATGTTCACATTGGCTCTGTTGTCAGACTACTATGTTCATATTGGCTCTGTTGTTAGACTACTATGTTCATATTGGCTCAGTTGTCAGACTACTATGCTCATATTGGCTCAGTTGTCAGACTACTATGTTCACATTGGCTCTGTTGTCAGACTACTATGTTCATATTGGCTCAGTTGTCAGACTACTATGTTCACATTGGCTCTGTTGTCAGACTACTATGTTCATATTGGCTCAGTTGTCAGACTACTATGTTCATATTGGCTCTGTTGTCAGACTACTATGTTCACATTGGCTCTGTTGTCAGACTACTATGTTCACATTGGCTCAGTTGTCAGACTACTATGTTCATATTGGCTCAGTTATCAGACTCATCATCATCATCATCAGGTGCCCTGCCGCATGGCGTTGGCGATCATGGACTTCCATCTGTCTCTATCTCTTGTTGCTCCTAGCATCTCCTTCACCCTCCTCGTCTTCAGCCACTCTGCAAGTCCATCTAGCATTTTCTCCCTGGGTCTACATGCTGCTCTCTTTCCCTACAGCTTTCCCGTTGTGACCAGGTGCTCCAAATCCCCCTTCCTCATAAAATGGCCTATAAATGTTGCCTGTCTTTTCCTAATCTTCCTTATGAGTGATCTACTTGTGTCTGCCTCCATCAAGACTGTCTCGTTTGTTTTCTTTGCTGTTCATGGAACTCTCAACATTCTTCTTAGAAACCACATCTCGGCTGCCTCAATCTTGTTCTGGCTTTGCTTGTTGACTGTCCACGCCTCACATCCGTACAACAGTATTGGTTCCATATAACATTCAAGAACTCTCTTCCTGATGTTAATTGATAGGCATTTGTTGGTAAGAATGCTTGTCATCTTCTTGAATGCTGTTTTGGCTTGGCCAATTCTGCCGGCTCTTTCTGATGTGCATCTGCCGTCTGATGAAACGATCGTTCCAGGGATTTAAATTATCTCCTGTGTCAGGTGTGCCATTTGCTGTTATTTTGTATAGGGGATTCATGTTTTTACTGATCCATGACTTCAATCTTCCTGCTGTTTAGTTCCAGCCCCTTACCTTTGCTTTCTATTTCTAGTATATTCACAAGGTTTTGTAGGTCTCTTTCATTTTCTGCAATTAGCACGGTGTCATCTGCGTATCAAATGTTGTTTATCATTTTCCCTCCAACCTTTAATCCAGGGTCTTCTTCTAGGTTTCTCATGATGTTTTCGCTGTAAAGTGAAAACAGATCTGGTGACAAAACAACCCTGTCTGACTCCTCTTTTGATGTTTTGGAAAGAGCTGATATTATTTTCTATTCTCATTGCAGCTGTTTGTTCCCAGTACATATTTCTGATTATTCGTAGATCTTTTCCATCGACATTGAGTCTCTCCAGTTGGTTGATCAATTCATCATGTCTTACCTGATCGAAAGCCTTGGTATAATCGACAAAGCATAAATACAAATCCTTATTCATCTCAATTGACCTCTCTATGATAGTTCTTAGGATGTATATGGCATTAATAGTTCCTTTCCCTTCCACAAATCCACACTGTTCTTCTGCTATTTCTCTTTTGATTCTATTCCTTGTCCTCATCATGATTATTCTTAACAGGATTTTTGTTACATGACTCATCAAACTGATTGTGCGATGGAGTTCGCATTCTATAGTCCCTGTCTTCTTTGGAAGTGCGATGAAAATTGATTTTGACATATCTTTGGGGATTTTTCCAGTGTCATAAATTTCATTTAGGAGGAGTTATTTTTTCAATGCCAAATTCCTCCAGGGCTTCAATCATCTCTGTAGTATGTTGTCAGGTCCTGGGGCTTTTCCTGGTTTCATTTTTTTCCGTGCTGCTCTAACTTCATCTTTCATTATGGGTGGTCCTTCAACGTTCTTTTTTATAATGTGTTCTTCGTTTATGTCATCCTCAAAAAGGTCTTTAATGTACTCTCCCCATCTGTCCAATATTTTGTCTATTTCCATGATAAGCGTGCCATCTTTCGATTTTAAGCAACCAGCTGATGTGCATGTATTTTTTTCCTGTGGACAATTTCTTCAATTCGTCTGTACATACCCTGAGGATCCATTTCGTGTCGGTCTTCTATTTCTTTGCATTTTGTGTTCAGCCAAGCTTAGCTTCATTGCACCTATTCCTGATTTCTTTGTTTATCTTCTTGTATATCTCCTCGTTTCTCTTTGCCCTCCTCCTTTCCTCCATCAAGCCCAAAATTTCATTAGTCATCTAGCTCTTTTTTGCTTTTCTATCTGCCTTAGGGATTTCTTCACAAGCTTCATTTATCGAATTTGTCAACTTTGTCCATTGTTCCTCACTGTTACCAACGTGTTCCAGAGCACTGAATTTGTTTTGAACATGTACATTACATTTTTTGACGTATCACTTCATCTGTCTTTAAGAGTCCAAGGTTTAGTTTGATGTTGCTTTTGGTCTGTTTCCTTTTCCTTAATTTCAGCCTAAACCTTCCCACTACAGGATTGTGGTCACTATTGCAGTCTGCGCCTGGTAGTGCTTTTGCTGACAGTAAAGAATTTCTAAATCTTTTGTTGATCAGGATGGATGTAGTCAATCTGATTTTTGGTATTATCTCCTGAACTCATCCAAGTCCATTTTCTTCTATTAGGCTGCTCAAACCAGGTGTTTCCTACTATGAACTCATTCATCTGTGCCCATTCTACAAGTTTCCCTCCCCTTTCATTTTGTGTACCAAGGCCATGAGGTCCAACTATATCCTCCACCCTATCCTGTCCCACTTTAGCATTAAAATCTCCCATTATGACTGTAACTTCTTGTGATTTACACTGGACCTTGGCCATCTCTAATACTTCGTAGAAGTTGTCGATGTCTTCCTGAGTACTTGAAGATGTTGGTGCATACACCTGAATGATGTTGATATCCAATGGTTTGCCTCCCAGTTTGACCAGCAAAACTCTGTCGGACACAGCCCAGTATCCCTTAATTTAACTGCTTTTGATTTGTCTTTGTCCATTATGATGCCTACTCCTCTTTCATGTGAATTACTACCAGAGTATATCACTGTGTATTCTCCTGATGTTATCCATGCCTGCCCCCTTCCATGTCACTTCCCCTAGTCCTAAAATACCAATGTTAACCCTTTCCATCTCCATTTTGATGTTGTCAGACTACTGTACTCATATTGCAAACGTTGTCAGTTCCATTGTTGGGTGGGCCAAGGTTTATTTTCAGGCAAGACGATTATTTTGACAGAGCTGAAGACTCAAGATCTGATATCAAGAGTTCAATCCCAGTCCACAACATGGACAACTGGTTTGTTTGATGCCTATCCTAATGTTTCCATCATTCTGGATTGGTCTGTTTGCTGCCTATCCTAATGTTTCCATCATTCTGGTGGTGTCAGCTTAGTGTTTCATAGGTCCACTGGCCTGTTTGCTGCCTGTCTTAATGTTTCCATCATTCTGTTCTAGCCATGCTGAACCTCCCTGTTCCCTCTAAGCCTCCCCGCTACATTGAGAAGCGTGACTTGGCATCCATCGACTTTGTGGCTTTTAGATCGGATGTGCTGGCCGCTCTTCAGTCGGCTCCTGCCCTATCTGCCGGGCTGTTCAACAGCCTTCTTCAAGACGTCATGGATCGCCATGCTCCTGTTCTTCGACGGAAAATCTCCACCCGACCACCGTCGCCCTGGTTTCCAGCTGCTGGAGAACAAGTACTGGATGCTAAGCGTGCAAGACGAAGGGCTGAGAGACAATGGCTTAAAAGTGGACTAGAAATTCACAAACAGATAATGCGTGCTGCTAACAATTTAGTAAATACCTTAGTACAACAAGCCAAGTCAGCATATTATAATTCAAAAATCACTGCATGTACTACAACAAAACAACTGTTCAAGGTCACCAATGCATTCATGGGGAGAATAAAATCATCCCCACTTCCTTCGCCTGTCTATCCCTCTAATCTACCACAGACATTTTGTGACTTTTTTAGTAACAAAATTGAAGATCTTCGTTCAAGCCTCGACTCTCAGTCAGCAATGTTACCAGATGTTCCCTATGACTCTTTCACTGGAAACCTGTTTAATGAATTTAAGCCTGTGACTGAAGCTGTTGTCAGTGAAGTTATTCATAAAACTACCATAAAGACATGTGCACTTGATCCCCTTCCATCTGTTCTTTTATCCCAATTGATTCACGATTTGCTTCCCTACATCACTGTCATTGTAAATGACTCTCTCACTTCTGGATGTTTTCCTTCTATTCTCAAGACAGCTATTGTTCAACCTCTTCTAAAGAAACCCTCCCTTGATCCTGAAAACCTGAAAAACTACCGTCCTGTTTCCAATCTGTCCTTTCTTTCTAAGATTATTGAAAAGATCGCACTTCTCCAACTCCAGGAACACCTGGATTGCAATAGCCTTCTCTATCCTTTGCAATCTGCCTATCGCTCTGGTCATAGTACAGAGACTGCTCTTTTGAAGATTGTGAATGATCTGCTATCTACTCTAGACAATGGTCAGGTGTCCCTTCTCTCTCTTCTTGATCTCTCTTCTGCCTTCGACACTATTGATCACAATACTCTTCTTCCTCGACTTCAGAATATTTTTGGTATCTCTGGCATTGCTCTGTCATGGTTTCAATCCTACCTTTCTGGTCGTGTACAAGTTGTCTCCATAAATGGTGTCTCTTCTAATCCTACCATCTTGAAGTACGGTGTTCCTCAGGGCTCTGTCTTAGGCCCTATTCTCTTTATTTTGTACACTCAGCCCATCTCTGACATTGTAGCCCATCATCACATATCCCATCACTGTTTTTCTGATGACAACCAAATCTACATGTCTGGCCATCCCTCCACTATCCCTTCTATAATTCAACGCACACAGCTCTGCATTTCTGACATAAAGTCTTGGATGACATGCAACAAACTCCAGCTGAATAATGACAAAACAGAATTTATATTTATTGCATCAAAGCGACTTCTGTCTACTGTGCCTATCCCTGTTTCTATCCAGCTTGAAGACTCGGTAATCCACACTTCCACATCCGTGCGTAATCTTGGAGTTGTACTGGACCAAACTCTTTCCTTCCACAGCCAGGTATCCTCTGTCTGTCGTGCTTGTTACTTAGAACTTCGACGGATCAGTTCTGTGCGTCATCTTCTATCTGAAGAAAGCACTATAACTCTCATTTCTGCACTCATTCTTTCCAGACTCGACTACTGTAACTCGCTTCTTGCTGGCTGCCCCCAAACACTCTTATCCAAATTGCAAAAAGTTCAAAATAACGCTGCTCGCCTTGTACGGAAATGCCCAAGGTCAACTCATGTTTCCCCTCTGCTTCGAACTCTACACTGGCTTCCTGTTCGAAAGCGTATTGACTATAAACTTTCCCTCCTATGCCATAAGTCTCTGGCTGGTCTAGCTCCCCCCTATCTTTCTGATCTCCTGACTGTTTACATTCCCTCCAGAGAGCTACGCTCTTCTACTGATGCCCACCTACTTAGAATCCCACGCTTCCGCAACAAAACTCTTGGTGAACGTGCTTTTTCTTATCAGGCCCCCTCTATTTGGAACAAACTTCCCTTTCTTCTCCGCTCTACCTGTACCCTTTCTTCGTTTAAGTCCAGTCTAAAAACCACTCTTTTTAAATCCTAGCCTGTAGTTCTGTACTCTTACTTCAGCTGCCACCTTGAAATCTGTGCCCGCGCGCGTGTGTGTGTGTGTGCGGGTGTGTGTGTGTGTGTGTGTGTGTGTGTGTCTGTGTGCGGGTGTGTGTGTGTGTGTGTGTGTGTGTGTGTGTGTGTGTGTGTGTGTGTGGTCGGTGTGTGTGTGTGTGTGTGTGTGTGTGTGTGTGTGTGTGTGTGTGTGTGCGTGTGCGTGTGTTGTGTGTGCGTGTGTGTGTGTGTTTACTGTAAGCGCTTAGGGCTTTTTTTAGATTAAGCGCCATAAATGTTCACTATTATTATTATTATTATTATTCTGGTGGTGTCAGCTTACTGTTTCATAGGTCCACTGGCCTGTTTGCTGCCTACCTTAATGTTTCCATCATTCTGGTGGTGTCAGCTTACTATTTCATAGGTCCACTGGCCTGTTGGCTGCATGTCTTAATGTTTCATAGGTCCATTGGCCTGTTGGCTGCCTGTCTTACTGTTTCACAGTCCACAGGCCTGTTGGTGCCTGTCTACTGTTTCACAGGTCCACTGGCCTGTTGGCTACCTGTCTTACTGTTTCACAGGTCCCAGCCTGTTGGCTGCCTGTCTTACTGTTTCACAGGTCCCAGGCTGTTGGCTGCCTGTCTTACTGTTTCACAGGTCCCAGGCCTGTTGGCTGCCTGTCTTACTGTTTCACAGGTCCACAGGCCTGTTGGCTGCCTGTCTTACTGTTTCACAGGTCCACAGGCTTGTTGGCTGCCTGTCTACTGTTTCAAGGTCCACAGCTGTTGGCTGCCTGTCTAATGTTTCACAGGTCACTGGCCTGTTGGCTGCCTGTCTTACTGTTTCACAGGTCCACAGGCCTGTTGGCTGCCTGTCTTACTGTTTCACAGGTCCACAGGCCTGTTGGCTGCCTGTCTTACTGTTTCACAGGTCCACAGGCCTGTTGGCTGCCTGTCTTACTGTTTCACAGGTCCACTGGCCTGTTGGCTGCCTATCCTACTGTTTCACAGGTCCACAGGCCTGTTGGCTGCCTGTCTTACTGTTTCACAGGTCCACAGGCCTGTTGGCTGCCTGTCTTACTGTTTCACAGGTCCACAGGCCTGTTGGCTGCCTGTCTTACTGTTTCACAGGTCCACAGGCCTGTTGGCTGCCTATCCTACTGTTTCACAGGTCCACAGGCCTGTTGGCTGCCTGTCTTACTGTTTCACAGGTCCACAGGCCTGTTGGCTGCCTGTCTTACTGTTTCACAGGTCCACAGGCCTGTTGGCTGCCTGTCTTACTGTTTCACAGGTCCACAGGCCTGTTGGCTGCCTGTCTTACTGTTTCACAGGTCCACAGGCCTGTTGGCTGCCTATCCTAATATTCCACAGGTCCCTCCAGCCCCTTCCCCATTTGAAGGCCTTGCCAGTGCATTAGGTTTTGCACAGGCTTGGGGGGTCTGCCAGGTAATTGCTGGCAAATATGAGAGGAGTACATATGGAATTGTCCAAGTGCCATGATTCCCTCTTAAACATTCATTTTGAACGAAGACATTTGGATTAAAATGGTAAAAATGACAAAATATGCAAAAGTGTTTGTATTCACAATGGGCAGATTTATTATTCAATCTTCAGGACGAAAACCAATGTTGCGTTCCTAAATTTTATTTTGAAAGCATGGCAGACGGACGAGACACTGTAAATGGTCATCCAGATGACATGACATTGCTAAGTAGGGTAGAAAAGTGAATTCTGGAGGGCTGTTTTAATTTTCTATCTAAACAACAAAATTGTTGTAAAATTAAAAAACACTGAGTGACGTGTTTCATAATCAACATCACTGGAACAAGAACTTAATTAAATACAAACAGAACACCCTGGATTTTATAATCAACATCACTGGAACAAGAACTTAATTAAATACAAACAGAACACCCTGGATTTTATAATCAACATCACTGGAACAAGAACTTAATTAAATACAAACAGAACACCCTGGAATTTAAAGCCTGGAGAAATAACAGATTTATTAAAATGAAAGACATGATAACAATAAACTAGTAAACAAAGACAGTTCACCTCACAGGATATACAGAATAAAATCCAACAATATTACACTAATGTCGTCCTTGATTATAATGCTCTGGTAAGTGCAGCCCCAAATACTTGGAAACAATGGATAAATAGCTGTGGCGTAGATATAATTATATATAAAAAAAACAAAAAACATGGAATGATGCAGAAGCATACGATACTAAACCAGCTGCAATCTTAAGAATCTTAATCAATAAGAAAACATTCACAAATTTAACTACAATATGCGCATACAACTTTTGGCTAAAAAAACTGAACTTTAAGACAAATCACACTGTTTGGACCATGTCTCGAAACATAACAAAAACAAATAACAACAAAAAAGGGAGCCCAAAACAGACGAACACTGAATCAGAACTCGTGTTTACTGTACAAAACAAGACACGTGCAAATTTTCAGCCAACTGCCCTTTGTCAAGTGAACACAAAACACAACAAAGACCAAAAACACAAAACACAACAAAGACCAAACACAAAACACAACAAAGACCAAAAACACAAAACTTTGTCAAGTGCACACAAACACACAAAGACCAACCAAAAACAACAAAGACAACACAAAACACAACAAAGACCAAAAACACAAAACTTTGTCAAGTGCACACAAAACACAACAAAGAACAAAAACACAAAACACAACAAAGACCAAACACAAAACACAACAAAGACCAAACACAAAACACAACAAAGACCAAACACAAAACACAACAAAGACCAAACACAAAACACAACAAAGACCAAACACAAAACACAACAAAGACCAAACACAAAACACAACAAAGACCAAAAACACAAAACACACAAAAAAGACCAAACACAAAACACAACAAAGACCAAACACAAAACACAACAAAGACCAAACACAAAACACAACAAAGACCAAACACAAAACACAACAAAGAACAAAAACACAAAACACAACAAAGACCAAAAACACAAAACACAACAAAGACCAAACACAAAACACAACAAAGACCAAACACAAAACACAACAAAGACCAAACACAAAACACAACAAAGACCAAACACAAAACACAACAAAGACCAACAACACAAAACACAACAAAGACCAAACACAAAACACAACAAAGACCAAACACACACAAAACACAACACAAGACCAAACACAAAACACAACAAAGACCAAAAACACAAAACAAGACAGATACAAATTTCCGGCCAACTGCCCTTTGTCAAGTGCACACAAAACAAAACAGACCAAAAACACAAAACTTTGTCAAGTGCACACAAAACAAAACAGACCAAAAACACAAAACTTTGGGAAATAACAGCCAAAATTTCCTTATGTTTCGTTGAGCAAGTGAAAACGACTGACATGAAATCATAAAGTGTTAGTGAATTGTGACAAGTGAAAACGACTGACATGAAATCATAAAGTGTTAGTGAATTGTGACAAGTGAAAACGACTGACATGAAATCATAAAGTGTAAGTGAATTGTGACAAGTGAAAATGACTGACATGAAATCATAAAGTGTTAGTGAATTGTGACAAGTGAAAACGACTGACATGAAATCATAAAGTGTAAGTGAATTGTGACAAGTGAAAACGACTGACATGAAATCATAAAGTGTAAGTGAATTGTGACAAGTGAAAACGACTGACATGAAACCATAAAGTGTAAGTGAATTGTGACAAGTGAAAACGACTGACATGAAATCATAAAGTGTTAGTGAATTGTGGCAAGTGAAAACGACTGACATGAAATCATAAAGTGTTAGTGAATTGTGACAAGTGAAAACGACTGACATGAAATCATAAAGTGTTAGTGAATTGTGGCAAGTGAAAATGACTGACATGAAATCATAAAGTGTTAGTGAATTTAATTAAGTGAGAAGCAGGGAAGACAAATGCGACGTCTGGGGAAAGTGATATTAATTCAATAATGTTCAACAATATTGTTGTTTTATCCCAATGAGGCTTAGGGCCACATTATTGGAAATAAACTATAATTCACTGCGTATAGACAGACAGACAGACAGACAGACAGACAGACAGACAGATAGACAGACAAGACAGACAGACAGACAGATAGATGGATAGATAGACAGACAAGACAGACAGACAGACAGACAGATAGATAGATAGACAGACAAGACAGACAGACAAATAGATGGATAGATAGATAGATAGATAATTAGATAGATAAGATAGATAGATAGATGGATAAGATTATATATACACACATACACACACATATTATATTATATGTATATATACGATGCTGGTGTGAACCAACGATGATTTTTCGAATTATCACTGCAGTGTGTAAGTTTCACCAATAAATGGCATCATCAGGATCATATCAATATTCTGAAAATAGAAACAAAACATCTTTTGTTAAGGAAACAGTAAACATGAAATGGGGACAAGCATAAGCGGTCAAGGAAAAGCCAGACTACAACTCAATGGTCAGTTCCCTACGCCTATACTCATCCTTTACGTTTATCCCCGGGTCGATATCTCTGATCCACAGTGCCTCCAGAGTCATGCGATAATCCTCGCCCCTTGTGGTTGAAGCCAAAATCTCAACATCTTCTGACCCCATTGTAACGTTACATTGTGCGAAAATTACACACTGCAGTGATAATTCGAAAAATCATCGTTGGCTCACACCAGCATCGTATCACTTACGTAGCCACAATGTTCTATGTATATGTATGTATGTATGTATTTAGAGAGAGAGAGAGAGAGAGAGAGAGAGAGAGAGAGAGAGAGAGAGAGAGAGAGAGAGAGAGAGAAGAGAACTCAGAACTCAGAACTCAGAAAATGTTTATTGTACATCGGCCTTAGGCCACAATACATGCATGGGAAAGGGGAGGGGAGGAGATCAGGTTTTCTTATACATTCATACAAGTTATACTATCAAACTGCAGTGAACTCTGTCACAATTTCCCCTTCTATCGTTTACCGTCACATAAGCTGGGATACATTCATCTTTGCATTTACAGTAGTCCTTTCATTTGTATTCTAGTCCATATTCCTTAACTGGCCAGCTAAGAATATTTGTCATTAACCGCATCTATATCATTCGTCCAATTGTCAATTTTACAATAACTGGCTATCAGACAAACAAACCATTCAATTAGTGCACAGATCTGACATTTCTTGTACCCTTCGGAGATCATACAGTTGATCAATATCAGGTACTTGACATCAGGTACTTGACATAAACACTCAATCCATCAATCGATCAACCAAACAACCAATCAATCAAACAGTCAACCAATCAATTAACCAATCAATCAACTGATTTACCAGTTGATCAATCAAATAATCCGCAATTCAGCCCGTGATTCAACTGACAAATCAGCTTTCAATTGACTGGGTCAGATGCATCATCCAACTGTACAATCGATATCACTTCAGTAACAATCACTTAACGTAATCACTCCCTCTCTCAATCAATCAATCGATCAATCATTTAACCAGTTAATCAGTCATCCAGTGACTTAATCGACCAGATAACCTAGAATTTAACTGAGTTCAATATATCAATTTGCAATCGTTACTTCAAATAACGCGAATCAATCATCCATACATTCCATAATTCAATCACTGATCGATCAATAGCTAAAACCATCAATCTATAAATCGATCAGTCGGTGAGCCACCCATCGCCATCAATTAACAAATCATATAATCATTCCGTTGTCAGCTAATCATGCGTTCAGTTTATCAATTTATTCACCAGTGAATCTAAACCAATCAATGGAATTAATGTACAATGAAGTGAAACAAGAAATATATGACATAAGAGCAATTCGACCCCAAAACAGTCGGTTAATTGGCAAAAACAGACATTCATAATGCCAATCCATTAATCAGACTAATCGCAGATCAGTCACTCATTTACCAAAACAACTGACATTGAGACAATACCAAATGATCATTCAACGCATATTTAGCACTTCGTGCATCTTTTAGTTCAGAGATAACTCAATCTTCGGCGGTCAGCAATGGTTCAGGCCATAGACTGAA
Organism: Monoplex corrugatus; assembly: GCA_030674185.1. Lineage (NCBI taxonomy): Eukaryota > Metazoa > Mollusca > Gastropoda > Littorinimorpha > Ranellidae > Monoplex > Monoplex corrugatus. Next base: position 69,721,599 of record JAPXFY010000022.1, read on the forward strand.
TTGAAGGTTATGTATAAACGCACAAACACACATACACATCTATATACACGCACACATACATAATCACTCATACATATATACATACATAGATATATATACATATGTACCCACACATATACATAATGTAGATACTATCACCTATATATGCACATAAGTACACCAACGTCAATGTGAATACACAGACACCTATGCACATGTGTCTCTATATGAGCACCCCTTTCATATTCAAATAAACTTTTTTTTTTCTTTACAATTGAAATTAATTATTGTCTGAAATTCTAGTGCTAGTATCTACATAACTATTTAGTTTTCTTCTCCTTTTAACAATTTTTTTCTCCTATTCATGGCGTGGAAAACGTATCTGGATACGCTGTGGCTTCGGTGGCTATTTGTTGATTGGAGCAGTATGCACATAGGCATGCTGACTAAATCCTTTAAAAATTTCGCCCTGAGATCAGCGTAAGTGGAACATCTAAATAATAAGTGTTCTTCGTTTTCAGATTCTGTCCTGCAAAATGGACACACCTTTTCTTGATCAGATTCACTGTATCTATTTATATATATTATTGTTTAGTGGTAAAACGTTCAACCTTGTTTGTGAAAGGGCAACTCTGAAACAGTATATATCAAAAGAGTCAATGTACTTCTCTTTTTCAAAGATAGTCTTAAATGATCTGTAGCTTTCATACCTATCTCTGTCTCTGAGTGACCCAGACCATTCTTGAATATATAAGTCTACAAGTCTCCGTTTAAATACACGCAAAAAGGCTTTTACATCACCAACACCTTGTTGCAGCCACACGATATTAAATCCCGTTTCACACAAAATTTCCCTTATTTTTGAAGCCCAGCATTCTTTCCCAGCCCTGTCAAGTTCCACTAACATTTGGTAAGCCTTATAAGGTAACCTATTTGGATTCATTTCCAGTAATTTAAACCAATATCTAAGACAGGTAGTTGAGGAGTTGACATAAAGAGGATATCTTCCCAAATCCCCATATACCATCTTGTTAGGTGTCCTGACTGGAACACCCAACAGTCTTTTGCACGATACCAAATGTACTTTCTCTATATGCTCGAGTCTGTTAAGTCACCATATCTCAGAAGAATACAACAAAATAGGTTGAATTTTTGCATCAAACAACTTGAAGAAAGTTTCTATAGTCATATCTTTATATTTTTGAAAAGTCCTGTTTAATAGCAAAGTTGCTTTTTTACCTTTTGTCACCAAATGTTCTGTGCCGGCCTTGGTGCTAATCATTGTCGTGAAACTGAACCCCAGATAACAATATTTACTAACTACTTCCAATTTTGTCCCTTTGTAAAACCATTGTTCATGTCGTCCTAAGAAGCCCCCTCTTCTGAAAACCATAACCTTAGTTTTTTCAAGATTAACTTCCAGTTTCATGCTGGCACAGTATGTCTGCAAGACTCTTAACTGGTTTTGCAAACCATTTGGTGTTGTTGACAGAAGGGCTACATCATCTGCAAAAAGAAGAATGAATATTTCCATTGAACCTGGCATCAACTGGATGCCATGTCGCCCCTTTTCATCCATACAATTGGCTAATTGATTTATTAATACCGAAAATAAAGTAGGGCTTAAGACACATCCTTGTCTCACGCCTATGGGGTTATCGAATATTTCAGATAATTCCCGGTTTGCCCGAATACATGAGCATAATGATTCATACATTGCTTTTAGCGAAACCAAAAACTTCCCTTTTACTCCTTGATTTTGAATACACTTTAAGAGTTTGTCATGCTGAACCGAATCAAAGGTTTTCTTAAAGTCTACAAAAGCAACATATAGTTTTCTACCTTTCTTGCACATAGTTTTCTGAACCATAGCGTACAGACTGAAAATTTGATCCACTGTAGAATATTTTTTCCTAAAACCTGCCTGACTTTCTGATATTACATTATTGTTTTCTAACCAAGCATACAATCTAGTATTCAGTATTGATGTGTAACATTTTGAAACAATGCTTAATAACGACACACCCCTGTAATTGTCCACTTTATCAGGATCTCCTTTCTTAAATATTGGTATGACAATAGCTTTTGACCAGTCTTGAGGATAAATTCCTCGGTCGAATAAAGTGTTAAACAGCTTCAAAAGAAAATTATGGATATTTGTGTTACCATTTTTTAACATCTCGGCTGTAACACCGTCCATTCCACTGGCTTTACCTATCTTCAATTTTCTGATGGATTCTCTGACTTCTTCTATAGTTATCTTAGAATTTAATGGGTGTTCTGTTGATTCATTTAAATCTACTTCAACAATGCAGCGCTCATCATTTGTTGATCTGTTATCTTGAAATACGTTTTTAAAATGACTGAACCATTCATCAATACTTATATTGTTAGTAAGTTTGTTTTTGGTACCATACCCTATATTTCTTAACTCAGTCCAAAACTGCGATGAATTTGAAATATTTCTGGCTAAGCATTCTGCTTTTTGTTTATTAAACTGCTGTTTTTTATTCTTTAATAATTTTTTATACTTCTTCCGTGCTTCACAATACACAACTCTATCATCCTCATCTTTTGTTTTTCTGTAGTGTTTGAGAGTTTTTCTGCTTTCTGCTTTTGCTTTCTCACATTCACCATCAAACCAATCAGATCTTTTTCTCTTCTCTGTACATTTCTTACGGTACATACAAGCACCAGCTTCTTTGAGACATTCAACAAATATGGTTAAAGCCTTATCTACATTAGTGTCTAGAGTATCCGAAGCCAATGTAAGTCTTCTCTGAATGTGCTCACTTTGTAATTTGTTTGTATAATCGTCTTTCTTATTTTCTTGCCATATGAACTTTTGTGTGATGTTATTTTTTGATACTTTTCCCTCCGCTTTTATTCCTGTTTCATGCTCCAGCCACAACCCGTCTTTTACCTGACCGCCCCCCTACCCCCTGGCTCACTCATGAGATTGCCTGTGCAAAACGTGCCCGCCGCAGAGCAGAGCGCCGCTGGCGCAAATCCAAACTCACTGTACACAGGTAACTTTTCCAAGCCTCTAAAACAAAAGTATCCACCCTCATTGCATCTGCAAAAACAAGCTATTTCCAAACCAAAATCCTGAATGCCTCTTCTTCAAAAGAACTCTTTACAACCATGAATCATCTCCTTGGCACACGAAAAGACTTACCTCTCCCAACAAAACATACAAATGAAGAACTCCCATCTGTATTCTCTAAGTATTTCACCACCAAAATACAAACTCTTCGTGACAGGCTTGACAGGACACCCTGTCAACCATGCCCACCTGACCCTTCCTTCTCTGGCACACCTCTCACTACTTTTACCCCAGTCTCACAAGAAGAAATTTTCAACACAATCAGATCCATGTCGTTCAAAACCTGCGAACTGGATCCTCTTCCAGGTTTTCTCTACTCCGATTGTCCCCCTACTCTCCTCCCATTCATCACTGACATCATCAACACTTCTTTTCAAACTGGAACTGTCCCAGATTCTTTCAAGTCTGCTATTGTTCACCCTCTCCTCAAGAAACACAATTTAGACCCAAATGAACTGAAAAATTACAGGCCTATCTCTAATCTCTCTTTCTTGTCAAAACTCCTTGAAAAAGTCGTCCTCAACCAGCTGAACTCTCACCTGTCTGCCAACAATCTCCTCAATCCTTTCCAGTCAGCCTACCGCCAGTGCCATAGCACTGAAACTGCCCTACTACACATTCTCAACAATCTCCTCCTTGCAACTGATACTGGCAAAGTCTCTCTCCTCACACTCCTTGATCTGTCTGCAGCTTTCGATACCATTGACCATGGTATTCTCCTTTCTAGACTTCATCATACTTTTGGCATCTCTGACATTGCTCTCTCCTTTTTCACTTCGTATTTATCAAACAGAAAACAAACTGTTCTCATCAATGGCACTTACTCTCAACCTGCATACCTGACCTGTGGTGTTCCACAAGGATCTGTCCTTGGCCCTGTTCTTTTCACTCTTTATACCTCCCCCCTGTCCACCATCATCAACTCCCACTCTATAAAACACCACTTCTATGCTGATGACACCCAACTTCAAGATAGTGACTCACCTGATAATATACAGCGCCTGTTGACTCGCACCACTGAGTGTTACTCGGACATTAAGAACTGGATGACACACAATAGACTTCAGCTTAATGACGACAAGACAGAAGCTATCCTCATTGGCACCCGTCAGAAACTTTCCCAGCTGCCTCCTCTTTCTCTCCCATTATGTAACACATCAGTCCCAATTTCTGATTCAGCTAAAAACCTTGGTGTCTGCATTGACTCTACCCTGTCCATGAACAACTTTGTTTCTCAAACTGCCAGATCTTGCTACTATCATCTCCATCGTATAAGCCTGATCAGGAAGTATCTCTCTGTCGAAACAACTGCAAAACTCGTTCTCTCCTTCATAATGTCTCGCATTGACTATTGCAATTCACTCCTGTCTGGTCTTCCTGCCTCCACCATTCACATCCTACAGTGCATTCAAAACAATGCTGTACGCCTTGTACTCAAAAAGAAAAAAGCTGACCACATATCTCCTCTCCTGGCACAACTTCACTGGCTCCCTGTATCAAAGCGCATACAGTACAAACTAGACACCATGTGCTACAAAAGCCTCAATAACGCAGCCCCCGATTACCTGTCAAGCCTACTTGAGATCTATGTTCCCTCACGTACCCTCCGCTCTGCCTCCGATCCTCTGACTTTTCGCTTTCCACGCACTAAGCTCAATACCTATGGTCCACGAGCCTTCTCTGTTTCTGGTCCACTCTCCTGGAACAAACTTCCTCTCTCAGTCCGTCAGCAACCTACTTTTGCCTCCTTCAAGTCCGCTCTCAAAACTCACCTTTTCTCCTCTGCATAAAATCCTAACCTCACTCAACCCCCCTCTGCAGCCTGTCTCCGCTCGGAGGGGAATCACTTTGTTTTAATATATAATTGTATATGATGTGCTCTCTGTGGTTTTCCATTGGTTTTATTCTTGCTTTTATTGCTTTTATTCTTTTCTCCCCATTTGTGGCCATGCATGTGTGTGTGTGTGTGTGTGTGTGTGTGTGTGTGTGTGTGTGTGTGTGTGTGTGTGTGGTGCGTGCGTGCGTGCGTGCGTGTGTGCGTGTGTGTCTTTTCGGCGCTTGGATTTGATTTTGTCGAGATTTGCGCTATATAAATATTGTAATTATTATGTATGCATGTGCGTACGTATGTATGTATGTATGTATGTATGTATGTATACGCTTAGATTTATGTATGTATGTATGTATGCATGTATACGCTCAGCTTAGATTTATGTATGTAAGTATGTAAGCATGTATGTATGCATGTATACGCTCATATGTATGTAGGTATGTATGCATGTATACGCTCAGCGCTTAGATTTGATTTTGTCAAGATTTTGCGCTATATAAATAAAATATATTATTATTATTATTATAAGCTTTCGCTCCACTTTCATTATAACCGGTAAATGATCTGATTCTGTGAGACTGTCAACATCTAATGCAGCAATTTTAATTGATGAAAACAGATCACATGATACGATGAAATAGTCAACTACACTCGACCCTGAAACCCCAATGTATGTATAACTACCATCAAAGTCCAGTTTACACAGACCATTTAAAATGATACAGTCAAACATACTGCATAGCTCGAGCAGTTGGTTTCCAAAAACATTTGTGCGGCAATCATGAGACTGTCTCAAAAAATCACTGTATACCGAAAGGTCAGTTAAAACACTGCCACTGTCATATCCAAATGAACAGTAGTTACCATCAGCTGTTCTTGCATTTAAATCACCAGTCAGCAAAACATAAAAGTCGTCGTGCGAAACTTGTAAATCTAACAAACATTGTTCCAACACTTCCATACCAAACCCATCATGCTGATTATTCCAGTATGTGGAATCATGAGGGGGAATATATGTACATACAAACATTATAGGTTTATTTGTTGAAAACAAATCTTTGTTGATTTCAACAATAATAGCATTTTCGTTTCCAACCTCAATTCGTTTAACAAACGATTTTAAAGTCTTTCTTACCATAACTATTATTCCACCGGAATACCTTCCTTGATGAGATAGTTTCTTTGCTTTTAGTGTAAATACAACAAACTCTTGAAACAAAGATGAATCAAAATCATTCGCTATAAAGGTCTCAGTGAGACAAATGAAATCATGCTGCGAAATGAAATTAATGAAATCCTCATCATCCAGTTTCGGTAATAATCCATTCACATTATAAGTGAGAAATTTAATCTGTGGATTATTAACATTATGAACATGTAAATTCACCACTGATGGACACGATCTCATTTGGGATCCGTCCACATTTTGGGCTCCTGGTAAAGAACTTATTCTTTTGTTTTTACTACTTGCTGTAGTGGCCCGGCCGATGTCCTATTTATCAGTGCCCGAGGCACCACTAGAGCTAGCTTTGGACTTACATTTCATACTTTTATCGCCTTTTGAGCTATCAGCAGCTATTCTTTTCATAGAGTCCAGAATACTGGTCTGACTGCCTGACCTGTCTGTTGTACTGCGCATCTGTCTGCTTCTCTTTTTAGGAGGGGCAGTACGTTTTGGCCGCTGCTGCTTCGGTGAACATGAACCACTGTCCTGTTCTTTCTCTGCAGAATCCTGCTGGGATTCTACAGGTGCTGCTTGCGTGTGCCTAGTGGACTCGTCAATGTGTCCATCTGACTCTCTGTCTGTGTCAGCCCTAAGTGCTGTTCTGACTTGTGTCATTGTTTTGTCAGTGTCTTCACGACTAACATCATCAAGGTCACTATCATTTTGCGCATCACTTTGTGAGACACTAACATCGTCTCTTACATCTGTAATACCATTTAGTACTTCATTTTCAGTATTGTCTTTTTCTACTATCTTCTGTCCCTGAACCTCATCTGTGACAACTGATAAGTCATCATCAGTCACATCGATTTTATTATCGTCTTCTCGCCATGATTATCGTCCGTGTACGAAACACTACCGTTATTGTCATCACTGTCTCTATCAGTATGATCATGTGCGCACTCCTCTCTGGTTATTTTTCTGCCAACATCTTTAACGTGGGTCATTTGGGTATTGACTCGTGCTCGTCGTGAAACATTTTCATGGGTGACGGCAGTGCCTTCTTGGCGGTAACTGTTGGTATCATTTTGTCGGTGTCTGCCTGTATTAATAGTGAGTCGTCTGTTGTCACTGTCTTTAAGGAACACCACTCTCCTGTGTCCTGTAATGACCGGTTCTCGCTGACATCCCTTCTGTGTCACTTCACTATAAGAAAAGTCTCCAGGAACAACAGGTGTGGCGGTATCCTGGTTGGAACCGTAACGAAACGGGCTCTTCCAACTTCTGTGACTTTCGATGTCTCTGTTATAGGTAGGGTTTGTATGGGAATGTCCTCTCCTCTCTGACACGTCCCTGGGACGTTGATATTGGTGTTCGTTGTCAGTAAGGGAGATCCTGGTGTTTTGTCTCTTCTTCCTTCGGTTCGTGACCATTTCCTGAACGAAATCGTCGTAATGGTTGGTGGGGTGGTCTCTGTTATAATGTCCATAGTTGAGCCTTGCCGGGTGTGTATTTACGGGCCGTGGATCTCTACTGTTTTTGTATTCTTCATGTCCAATGTCATGGGCCTGAGGCCAGTCTTCCATGCACTGTGTAGTATCTGGTGGGAAGTATTGGCCATTTTTGTACTTCTGGTGGTATGTGTCCTGGCTGTTCCTCACCTGGAGCTTTCCCCTATGAATGTACGCTGTTTTGCCAAGCCCACGATGAAATGCGAGCATTTCCCTTTGGTAGGTAGTGAGGTCGGAGGCCACTCTGATTCCGTTGTACCTCATGCTGTCTCTTAATTCTGGATCTCTCAATATGGCCATTTTGCCAGCCCAGCGACAAAACTGCACCAGGACAGGACGAGGACCGCTTCCGTGGGTGCGCGGTTTTCCAATTCGAAATGCATGTACAATGTCTTCTTTGTACCAGTCTGGTTTCCTTGTGTGACCGTTGAGGACTTCTACGATAATTTCGGTTGTGACGTAGTCGTCCTCCCATTCTTGCTCCGCTACATTGATGAATATCAAGTTACATGCTTTTGCTTCTTTTTCAGTTGCTTCCAGTTTTCTTTCGAGTTTTTCAATTCTGTCCATCATTATTGTGCTATTTTCTTGGAGATCGTCAATTGATTCTCTATTTGTAAAAACACATTCCTTCAGCTTCCTGACTTCAGTAAAGAACTGTGAAAGTTTGTCGTCTAAGTTGCTGAACTTTTCTTCCATGGTTCTCTGTACTGCTGCTGAATGCAATTGTAGTGCATGTTGTATCTGTGCAAATCGCCAGTCAATCAAGTTAGGGTAAGGGGGTGGGTCACAATTTCCCTGAGCCATAATGCCGTTAAAGACAAGCTTCTTTTCACGCTCAGTGAACAAATGTTCACACCGAGAGAGAGAGAGAGAGAGAGAGAGAGTCGAATGCATGGACATTTTTGCATCTGAAAGATATGTCAATGTCAAAGAATTGTGCCAAGGGGAACGAATCCAATCCGACCTCATAACAGAAGAACAAACATCCTTATCCAAAAGCCAAGGGGCTGAAGGGGAAACCAGAGTTATTGTTGTCGAAAGCCCAGCCAACTGCGCAGAGCCACATCAGGGCTACAGCCATCCTGACATTTATACCATACCTTACTGTCCTTGAAAGAAAATTACGTACACAAATCAACGCATTTGTACACATGATCTAAGAATGTACCCCTGGCGTGGACCACTCTGTCCAATTTATTACAAGCGTGTTTAAAAACTTAAACCTCAATACAAATATACACATAACTAAGAACACTAAAACATGTATAAAAACGGGCCTACATTACCTAAAACTGCTCCTACACATCACATCTCCTTAGAGCCAAATTGCACTCAGGTGATTGGACCAGTAAGGCACAAAATGATAGGAAGAAATGACACAAAGCAAAGGAGAAAGGGGGAAATAAAGATAGTGACATAAAAGTGGAAATTTCCAGCACAAAATTTCCGGAGGGTGGGAATTGTATTTGTACTGAAAGAGTCCCTGGCATCTGCACAAGGAGGACAACAAGAAGTATCCGGAAAACAATTAGACACAGCTGAACCTGTCTTGTAAAAAGAGAAATTGAAACAGAAAGAATGGATATATATATATACAGTATATACATGTGTGTGTGTGAGTGTGTGAGTGTGTGTGTGTGTGTGCGCGCGCGCGCGCGTGTGTGTGTGTGTGTGTGTGTGTGTGTGTGTGTGTGTGCGCGCGCGCGCACGTGTGTGTTCTGCGCAAAGCCAAGACTTCATAGGAGGGCGAGGGGGTAGTTAAAGAAGAATGAAATAGTCAGTCTAAGTGGGATAAGTCATTAAGTGTGAGAATGAAAGTATATCAGTTATCAGCACTATGCATATCATGCACACCACACACACATACACACACATACACGCACGCACGCGCGCGCGCACACACACACACACACCACACACACACACACACAACACTTAGAAGCATAAATTCATCCAAACTACAAATGAATCACTACCTTCATCTCAACACACAAAGCCCACGCCCACACAGTGCAAAGACAGGTACACATGCACGCACGCAAAGCACTATGTAGGCTACCCACAAAGACAAGCACACTGTTGACATATGCAGATACAAAATCAATAAAACAAAAGTACAATGTACTTGTACTGTTTCAGTCCTGTGGTAGATTTGACGGGACAGAATTTGTGGTTTATGTATTCCAAGCTTTTGAGTGCGTGCTTGTTTACTGTAGAAGACACACAGACCTTCCACGTGGATCACTGATCGAGTGGTCTGCCCGGTTGAAATGATTCAGACACTTTAGTCTCTTTTATACCCGGAATGAGCCAAGCGTTGTATTGAACTGTTACCAGTTACCTTCAGTTTCACCAATGAAAGAATACCACAGATACCAGTTACATCTTCAGTTTCACCAATGAAAGAATACCACAGATACCAGTTACACCTTCAGTTTCACCAATGAAGAATACCACAGATACCAGTTACACGTTCAGTTTCACCAATGTAAGAATACCACAAATACCAGTTACACGTTCAGTTTCACCAATGTAAGAATACCACAGATACCAGTTACACGTTCAGTTTCACCAATGTAAGAATACCACAGATACCAGTTACACGTTCAGTTTCACCAATGTAAGAATACCACAGATACCAGTTACACCTTCAGTTTCACCAATGTAAGAATACCACAAATACCAGTTACACGTTCAGTTTCACCAATGTAAGAATACCACAAATACCAGTTCCATGTTCAGTTTCACCAATGTAAGAATACCACAAATACCAGTTACACGTTCAGTTTCACCAATGTAAGAATACCACAAATACCAGTTATACGTTCAGTTTCACCAATGTAAGAATACCACAAATACCAGTTACATGTTCAGTTTCACCAATGTAAGAATACCACAAATACCAGTTACATGTTCAGTTTCACCAATGTAAGAATACCACAAATACCAGTTACATGTTCAGTTTCACCAATGTAAGAATACCACAAATACCAGTTACATGTTCAGTTTCACCAATGTAAGAATACCACAAATACCAGTTACATGTTCAGTTTCACCAATGTAAGAATACCACAAATACCAGTTACACGTTCAGTTTCACCAATGTAAGAATACCACAAATACCAGTTACACGTTCAGTTTCACCAATGAAAGAATACCACACATACCAGTTATACGTTCAGTTTCACCAATGTAAGAATACCACAGATACCAGTTAAGAAAACAACAATGGAAACATTCGCTACAAGGTATAACCTACATTTGTATGTATTTGCATTGCTACACAAAATGAAAAGTGTTCTTTTTGTTGGAATGAAACTGGCAACATACAGCACTTCTTTCTATGAATGCAGCCCAGTTCTAAAAAGCTGACAAATATTTAAAGACGTTTAACGGAAAATTATATTTACTCTGAATTTACAGTTAAGAATTCAAAGGAAAGATAGCAATACTACCGTAAGAAATACAGTATACAAAACACTTCTAACAGCATGATAAAAATACAGTATACAAAACACTTCTAACAGTTTGATAAAAATACAATATTCAAATCACTTCTAACAGCATTGATAAAAATACAGTATACAAAACACTACTAACAGCATTGATAAAAATACAGTATACAAAACACTTCTAATGATGATAAAATACAGTATACAAAACACTTCTAAATGATAAAAATACAGTATACAAAACACTTCTAACAGCATTGATAAAAATACAGTATACAAAACACTTCTAACGCAATGATAAAAATACAGTATACAAAACACTTCTAACAGCATGATAAAAATACAATATCAAAACACTTCTAACAGCATGATAAAAATACAGTATACAAAACACTTCTAACGCATGATAAAAATACAGTATACAAAACACTTCTAACAGCATGATAAAAATACAGTATACAAAACACTTCTAACAGCATGATAAAAATACAGTATACAAAACACTTCTTAAACAGCACTTGTAATGATAAAATACAGTATACAAAACACTTTAACATGATAAAAATACAGTATACAAAACACTTCTAACAGCATGATAAAAATACAGTATAAACATTCTACAGAAATCACTTCTAACAGCATATGATAAAAATAACAGATATTACAAAACACTTCTATACAGCACTGTATAAAAAATACAGTATACAAAACACTTCTACGCAATGATAAAAATACAGTATACAAAACACTTCTAACAGCATTGATAAAAAAAAAGATATACAAAACACTTTAATAGCATTGATAAAAATAAAGATATACAAAACACTTGTATTAGCATTGATAAAAAAAAGATATACAAAACACTTCTAACAGCATTGATAAAAATAAGATATACAAAACACTTGTATTAGCATTGATAAAAAAAAAGATATACAAAACACTTGTATTAGCATTGATAAAAATAAAGATATACAAAACACTTGTATTGCATTGATAAAAAAAAAGATATACAAAACACTTGTATTAGCATTGATAAAAATAAGATATACAAAACACTTCTAATAGCATTGATAAAAAAAAAAGATATACAAAACACTTGTATTAGCATTGATAAAAAAAAAGATATACAAAACACTTCTAATAGCATTGATAAAAAAAAAGATATACAAAACACTTCTAATAGCATTGATAAAAAAAAGATATACAAAACACTTCTAACAGCATTGATAAAAAAAAAAGATATACAAAACACTTGTATTAGCATTGATAAAAAAAAAGATATACAAAACACTTCTAATAGCATTGATAAAAAAAAAAAGATATACAAAACACTTCTAATAGCATTGATAAAAAAAAGATATACAAACACTTCTATACAGCATTGATAAAAAAAAAAGATATACAAAACACTTCTATAGCATTGATAAAAAAAAAGATATACAAAACACTTCTAATAGCATTGATAAAAAAAAAAAGATATACAAAACACTTCTATAGCATTGATAGATCGGCGCACATGTGTGTACAGCTTGAACTGCATATGTCTTAGATATCTGTTGCAGACATAGAGAATACGGATTTGACCTGAGCTTATCGTGGCACTAGGGTGTAGCAATGTCTTTCTATGCATGCAGTGCCATTCGCCACATACCTGTCATTGCACAGGGTGATACGTGCACATGTTCTGTATCGTGTGCACAGGGTGATTACGTGCACATGTCTGTATCGTGTGCACAGGGTGATACGGCACATGTCTGTATCGTGTGCACAGGGTGATACGTGCACATGTCTGTATCGTGTGCACAGGGTGATACGTGCACATGTCTGTATCGTGTGCACAGGGTGATACGTGCACATGTCTGTATTCGTGTGCACAGGGTGATACGTGCACATGTCTGTTATGTCGTGTGCACAGGGTGATACGTGCACATGTCTGTATCGTGTGCACAGGGTGATACGTGCACATGTCTGTATCGTGTGCACAGGGTGATACGTGCACATGTCTGTATCGTGTGCACAGGGTGATACGTGCACATGTCTGTATCGTGTGCACAGGGTGATACGTGCACATGTTTCTGTATCGTGTGCACAGGGTGATACGTGCACATGTTCTCGTATCGTGTGCACAGGGTGATACGTGCACATGTCTGTATCGTGTGCACAGGGTGATACGTGCACATGTCTGTATCGTGTGCACAGGGTGATACGTGCACATGTTGTATCGTGTGCACAGGGTGATACGTGTCACATGTTTCTGTATCGGTGTGCACAGGGTGATACGTGCACATGTTTCTGTATCGTGTGCACAGGGTGATACGTGCACATGTCTGTATCGTGTGCACAGGGTGAACGTGCACATGTCTGTATCGTGTGCACAGGGTGATACGTGCACATGTCTGTATCGTGTGCACAGGGTGATACGTGCACATGTCTGTATCGTGTGCACAGGGTGATACGTACAATGTCTGTATCGTGTGCACAGGGTGATACGTGCACATGTTTCTGTATCGTGTGCACAGGGTGATACGTGCACATGGTCTGTATCGTGTGCACAGGGTGATACGTGCACATGTCTGTATCGTGTGCACAGGGTGATACGTGCACATGTTTCTGTATCGTGTGCACAGGGTGATACGTACACATGTCTGTATCATGTGCACAGGGTGATACGTGCACATGTCTGTATCGTGTGCACAGGGTGATACGTGCACATGTCTGTATCGTGTGCACAGGGTGATACGTGCACATGTCTGTATCGTGTGCACAGGGTGATACGTGCACATGTCTGTATCGTGTGCACAGGGTGATACGTGCACATGTTTCTGTATCGTGTGCACAGGGTGATACGTGCACATGTCTGTATCGTGTGCACAGGGTGATACGTGCACATGTCTGTATCGTGTGCACAGGGTGATACGTGCACATGTTTCTGTATCGTGTGCATGGAGTGATGTATGCATGAGTTTTTATGTCGCGTGCGAAAGGGAATTTTGTGTGCATGTGGATGTAGTTTTGAAAACAGCTGACTCAAGTTGGGAACTTGGGGTGGACTGGGTTTGTTAGTCAGTTTCCAAAAAAACCGCCTTGAGAAATAGTCTGGAGCTCCATTTAAAAAAAAGAATAAAACAGGAGAAAAATAAGAAAAGAAGAAGGAGAAGAAGAAAGCAAACAAGAAGGCGAAAAGAAGAGGAAGGCAGAAAAGAAGGAAAAGAAGAAGAAGAAGAAAAAGAAAGAGGAGGAGGAGGAGGAGAAGAAGAAGAAGAAGAAGAAGAAAGCGAAAAAGAAGTATAACAGAAAAAGAAGGAACAAAGACAGAAAGAAAGAAAGAAGTAGAAAAAGCAGATGAAAGAAGAAGAGAGAGACAGAGCAGAAGAAGAAGTAGAAAAGAAGATGGACAAGAAATAGAGAAAGGAGAAGAAGGATAAGAAAAAGAGAAGAAGGAGAAGGAAAAGAGAAGAAGGAGAAGAAGAAAGAGGAGCAGGAGAAGAAAGAGGAAGAGAAGAAGAAAGAGGAGGAAATGAAGGAGGAGGAGACAAAGAAGGAGGAGGAGAGAAAGAAAATACTTTATATGAAGGTGCATGGTTGTGAATGTTGTATGTTGTAAATGTGTGATGTGTGAAAGTTTGTAGAAATAAATGTAAAAAAAAATCATATCGCAATCTGTTTAGTGCCACTGGTTGAAAGGAGAGCGTGCGGTTGCGTGACGAACGAGTGCTGTATATAATTATGTTCTGATTGCGTGAGCATGTGTACAAGCATGACATACACACATTAAAAAATGGAATGAAAGGATCAACAAGTGAGCACCTTTTGATTTGTTTTGCCTTGCTCTTAGTGCTTCACTTGCCGTTCTTCTTCAATCCACGTTTATTGTTTGTTTGTTTTTTCCTGTTTCTTTTTTTTTAAAGACATAAATCGATGATGTAATCTGCATGATGTATTCTCTGTATGTGTATATATAAATGGACAGTTTTTGCCTGTTTTTAGTGAGTGCCATGTGTTGGCATGGTCTGTGGTAACACTGACATGAGCTACACTGTTATAAAGACAGAGCTCCCGGCATCCCCATGGGGAAATCATCAACATTCAAAAGTCTGATGTTAATATGACGTCATGATGAACAATCAATAGAGACTGACGTTTGTGTGACACCATACTCAACGATCAATAGAAACTGAAGTCTGTGTGACGTCATGATCAAGGATAAATACAGACTGATGTCTGTGTGACGTCATGATCAACAATCAATAGATACTGAATTCTGTGTGATGTCACAGTCAATGGATACTAATGTTTGTGTCACATCATGATCAATGACCAATACAAACTGAAGTCTGTGTGACGTCATGATAACAATTAACTGACTGACGTTTGTGTGACGTCAACAACAACCAAAAAAGATTAATACAGACTAAAGTCGTCTTCAGGTCCCAGTCCCATGGAAGCCAGGTGCTCATTCAGACAGTAAGCATTCCCACTGACGTCAGCAGGGCCATCAGGAAACTGCTCCGCCAGGCTCTGGGAGAACGCCCGCTCATGGTCAAACTGGTTCTCCGAGCGCCGAAAGTCTCTGGGCATGCGGGGGTAGTGTGCCCCTGGCAGTGCCTCAGACGTGTATCCTGCCCTGTCTGTGGACATGTCGGTGGACAAACCAAAGCTACGCCGCCCAGACTTCTTCCCCTTGCGCCCCTTCTTGCCTTCCTTGAACTTGCCCCAGGAAGCTGGCCGAGGCACAGCCATGGCTTGGTCAATTGTGTACAGAGGGTAGGTGGCATGCTGGAAGTCATAGGGATGGGTGGGAGTGGGTGGGGGTCCTCCAGACTGTGTGACGTAGTTGTCTGCCCATGTGTTCACCTGCTCCAGGTGGCGCCAGCTGTGCCGGAAGTGCTTTTTGTGGTCGACTGTGGGTCCCATGTCGTAGTCTGCTGGTGGGGAGCGTGGTCTGGAGCTGACGTCACTGGAGCCGTCACCATTGACAACACGCCGTCTGCCCACTTCCTGTGAAGAGTCTGACGAAGAGGACGGGCAGTCAGACCCTGAACGTCGATGACGATTTGCTTTGCTGTTGTGGGGGGTGTGTACAGCGTGGACAGGGGGACGAAAGGACATAGGGGGGTCAGAGGTCATGGTGTGGGGAGGGGAAGGGCGGAACATGTAGGTGTCGGCAGTCACTGTGCGTCCTGCAGGGGGCGCCACAGGGATGGGCTGGAGTATGGGAGGAAGGGAGAAGAAGCGTGGTTGGATCAAAGTGGTGGAGGCAGGTGCTACCTGGACAGGAAGCAGGGCACGACCCTGAGGGCGAGACAAGGTCAAGGTCATAGCTTTGGCACGGGTTGACGGGGAAGCAAAAAGCAATCTTGGCCGATGCGGCGGAGGTCCAGCATACACTGATCCTGTGCGGACCTGACATCCACGCGTCACGGCGGCCATGTTAGCAGGCACCGGCGTCATCCTGTCCACCTCCTCCTCTACCGCTCTCTCTACAACGTACGTCTTGATCTGCGAGTCCTTGGTCTTGTAGAAGTAGCCATGTGTAGGAGCGGCCTCAAAGAACTCTGGAGCCACGCGCTGGCTGGACTTGTCCTCTCCTGACCTGTGTCTGGGCACGAGTCTCACAGGGTGGTCTCCCTCTGCTCTGGGAGTAAGGGTTGGGAGCTCCACATCCAATCCTGACTCTAACGCAGATGTGGACTCAACTGTGTCAGTCTGCGAGCCATGGAGTCTGGAAGCCGGCCAACACCCATGCTGGACACTAGGCTCTGCACCTGGTGCGGCTCCACTGATCTTGCTTTTCTTCAGGCGATCAGCAAAGGCGGTGCACTGGACAAGCTCCATGGCATCTTTGGAGGAGGAACAAACAAAGCTGTGACATTCCAGAACCTTCCGGCCCTCAGTACGGCGTGTGACGGCCGTGAAGATGGCTGGTCGCTTGCAGATAGCGCCTCCCGCTGCTGGAGAACTGATGGAGACAAACTGGGACGTCCTCTCACCTGTGGCGGCGTTGACGGTAGTGACACACCTGACGGCAGCACAGAGAGTCAGTGACGTGATGGGGAAAAACAGCTGTGTGGCAGGATCACTGACGTGTTGCACAGTCAATCCTCTGGGGGTGACAGACAAGATTGAAAGGATTCCTTCAATATGGTCGTCATGGTCCACGGGGTAGCGTTCTGATAACGGTTTCTGAACCGCTTCAAGTCCTTCTGCCGTGTCCAGGGGCACTGCACTCCCAATGTACAGCAACCGCTTTTTGGTCAGCTCCTCCTTCTCTGGAACCATGGTGACCGCTGTTTGCTGAATGTGGGTAAAGTGTATAAATTTTACTGTCTGATGATCACACACTGTCCCTATAAAGCATACCTTGTGTAGTGATCACATACAGTCTGTATAAAGCACACCTTGTGTAGTGATCACACACAGTCTGTATAAAGCACACCTTGTGTAGTGATCACACACAGTGTGTATAAAGCACACCTTGTGTATTGATCACACACAGTGTGTATAAAGCACACCTTGTGTAGTGATCACACACAGTCTGTATAAAGCACACCTTGTGTAGTGATCACACAGTCCCTATAAAGCACACCTTGTGTAGTGATCACACACAGTCCCTATAAAGCACACCTTGTGTAGTGATCACACACAGTCTGTATAAAGCACACCTTGTGTAGTGATCACACACAGTCTGTATAAAGCACACCTTGTGTAGTGATCACACACAGTCTGTATAAAGCACACCTTGTGTAGTGATCACACACAGTCCCTATAAAGCACACCTTGTGTAGTGATCACATACAGTCTGTATAAAGCACACCTTGTGTAGTGATCACACACAGTCCTATAAAGCACACCTTGTGTAGTGATCACATACAGTCTGTATAAAAGCACACCTTGTGTAGTGATCACACACAGTCCCTATAAAACACACCTTGTGTAGTGATCACACACAGTCCCTATAAAAGCACACCTTGTGTAGTGATCACACACAGTCCCTATAAAACACACCTTGTGTAGTGATCACACACAGTCTGTATAAAGCATACCTTGTGTAGTGATCACACACTGTGTTGGCCGTCACTTGGGTAAAGTGTATTTACTGTCTGATCTCACACACTGTTTAGGCTGTCACTTGGGTAAAGTGTATTTACTGTCTGATCTCACAAAGTCTGTTTAAAGCAGACAGTCCTTTTTGGGTTGTTGCTTGGTGGACACACACACCATTTGGACTGTCACTTGATTTATACACATAGTCTATTTAAAAGAGGCCCTCTTTAAAGCTGTTTCTTGGTGAACACACACACACACACACACACACACACACACACACACACACACACACACACACACACACACACACACACACACACACACACACACACACACACACACACACACAACCAAATATTTAAAGTTCCTAGCCTACAGACATATCTAGTAACACTTTTTTTGTGAGAACCACTTTTGAGTACTCTGAGCCAAGACACAGCAGTCAGATTTACACCTGCCAATCACACCTCCCAAAGACTACACCTGCGCCTGAAGAAGGTGGTTGACGCTTGGTGCCACGTACCCCTGGTGCCAGCTACACCTGCTACTGGTTACCCGCCAGCTAGTCCTGGTACATGCTAGCACTGCTCAAACTTTCTTCCCAATAGAAGACAAAGAAGAAAGCAAGAGTACAGCCAAACTGTATACCAATACCGTAACCGCGCAATACGCACTCTACATGTATTGTCGCCTTGTGCAGGAACCACAGTTCTGTCACAGTCACAGGAAAACACTGAGGAGGAAAACGACACGGCAATAAAACACATGGCTTTCACTCCACGGGTTGTCACGCCATCTCCTGTTTCAGTTCCCAGTGAAGATTACACCCTCTCTCTCTCTCTCTCTCTCTCTCTCTCTCTCCTCCTCCTCCTCTCTCTCTCTCCCCTCTCTCTCTCTCTCTCCTCCTCCTCTCTCTCTCCCCCCTCTCTCTCCCCTGTCTCTCTCTCCCCCCCCCCCCTCTCTCCTCTCTCTCCCCTGTCTCTCTCTCCTCTCTCTCTCCCCGTCTCTCTCTCCCCCTCTCTCTCCCTCTCTCTCCCCTCTCTCTACCCTCTCTATATCTCTCCCCCTCTCTCTACCCCTCTCTCCCTCCCTCTCTCCCTCCCTCTCTCTCTCCCCTCTCTCTTTCCCCCCTCTCTCTCCCCCTCTCTCTCCCCCTTCTCTCTCTCCCCCCTCTCTCTCCTCTCTCTCTGCCCCCCTCTCTCTCTTTCTGTCTCTCTCTCCCCCCTGCAGACAAAGGTAAATATCTTGTTGAAGCATGTAAAGTACTGAGGCCTCAGACATGAATCACTCAATACCAGCCAAATATCACAGACATCCACTGAAGTTCTTGACAGCCACAGAAAACGAGATATTTGGGAAAATGTCAACACTGGTACATAAAACATTTGTTAGCAGAAAATCATGTTTACATGGACGAAACAATGTTCTGGGAATGCTCACTTCACCTGTACAGTGCAAAATGCACAAACCATCTTCTTTCGCTCTGTTGGTCTCTCCGCCCTGAAGGCAGGCAAGAAGACTGATAGACAGAGTGAAGTGTGTGTGTGTGTGTGTGTGTGTGTGTGTGCGTGCGTGCGTGCGTGCGTGTGTGTGTGTGTGTGTATGTGTGTGTGTATGTGTGTATATGTGTATGTGTGTGTGTGTATGTGTGTGTGTGTGTGTGTGCGTATGTGCGCGTGCGTGTGTGTGTGTGCGCGCGTAGACTCTACGCACGCAGGAGAGAAGGCAGGGAGGGTGACAGCCGTCAAACTGTGGCACATGTATACACTGTCCCATCTCACTGTCACAATATTATCTCCCTTACCTCTCTCTCTCCATCTCTATCTGTCTCTCTCCCATTCCTCCATCTGTGTCTCCTATCCCCTCCCCCCAGCCTCTCGTCTATATCCATAGTTCTCTCTCCCTCCCCTATTTCCTCCACACTCGCCTACTGCCCCCTCCCCCTCTCTCTCTCTCTGTCTCTCTCTGTGCCCTTCTCCTGCAGGCATTGTGTTTGATCGACAACTTAGTGTGGTACTGAGGAAAGACAGTCTAACAATGGGTAGTGTTGAGAAAGACAGTCAACATGGAGTGTGGTACTGAGGAAAGACTGTCTAACAATGGTGTGTGTGGTACTAGGAAAGACAGTCTAACAATGGAGTGTGGTACTCAGGAAAGACAGTCTAACAATGGAGTGTGGTACTCAGGAAAGACTGTCTAACAATGGAGTGTGGTACTCAGGAAAGACTGTCTAACAATGGTGTGTGTGGTACTAGGAAAGACAGTCTAACAATGGTATGTGTATGAGGGTTAACTTATGAGGAAAGACAGTCTAACAATGGTTGTGGGTATAGGAAAGACAGTCTAACAATGGGTGTGGTACTGAGGAAAGACAGTCTAACAATGGTGTGTGGTACTTAGGAAAGACTGTCTAATAATGGTGTGTGTGGTACTCAGGAAAGACAGTCTAACAATGGTGTGTGTGGTACTTAAGAAAGAGAGTCTAAGAATGGGTTGTTCTTTATTCAGATAAAGTTGTCCCCGTCACCTGAGTGCTGGCCATCAAGCAGTGAGGAATGAGACTTCAGCTTGTCTGGGAAACAGCGATACAAGGACAGCTTCCATCTCCCCCCTTCTCCTACTCGCTGCTTTAGCTTACCTATCCCTAAACAGGGGCAACAACCAGAAATTGCCAGGTGAGCTTGGCGTAGTCAAGTAAGTTTATGAACATCATCACACATCATTTTGGCAACCACGCTCGATCATGCTAAATCTTTGGACAGTGAGTGTTGTGAATGTTGTTCACTTCATCTCATACTGCTTATAGCCCAGCCGACTAGCAGAGCCGTATCAGGGCTGACACCACGTTAAAAACAATTCCCACGTTAATCAAAAAGACAGCAGTTAAAACCACGCTCACGATTATCAAGTCTAAACTGCATTTAAAAACTTTTCCGTACGTATGATCATACAAAACGAAATCTGTTGATCTCTTGTAAAAACTTGAAAACTGTGTGTGGAGGAACAATTCTGATGGTGCTTTAAGAAGTCCGCTATATAGTGCTTACGTCTCACAGCATGCAGTCCAAGCATTCAATAAAAGGTGTTTTGATGCCGAGTGGCTCGTCACAAACTAACCACCATGGTGTTTCTTTAATTTTTAAAACTTATGAGCGAGTGTAGAATGTGTGAGCCGTGTGTAACCTGCATAACACCGTCTGTTTCCTATGGTTCCCAAGAGGTGGGTTTGGAAAAAGTTTGTTGTCTGTCTGATCGCGTTCCAATCATTCTGCCAGAGATTTTCACATGTTTGTATTTTTGGTTTCAGATCTGTGTACGAGATAAAGGATTTTGTCATGTTCTCTGCTGTGGCATTCTTGGTGAGGCAGTCAGTTATTTCACTGCCTCCAGCGTCCATGTGGCCAGAAGCCCAGGCAAAAACAATGTTGTAGCCGTCAGTTCTAAGAGAGGAAAAGAAATCATTTTCAGAAGCTTTGGGTGACAGACGTTTCAGCCAGCATTGATCTGTAGAACAACAGGAAATCAGGAAAGATGTGAAGTGTTTGCTTGGGCTGGGACGCCATGTTTGTATCATACGTGACAGTGGTTGTCCTGACCACAAAGTGACTTTGACAACACACAAAGTGCACAGTTGATATTTACACTGATAGTACTTTTATCATTATTGTTATACAACATTGGCTTGTCAGATCAGAG
Organism: Monoplex corrugatus; assembly: GCA_030674185.1. NCBI lineage: Eukaryota > Metazoa > Mollusca > Gastropoda > Littorinimorpha > Ranellidae > Monoplex > Monoplex corrugatus. The sequence goes on from JAPXFY010000022.1 coordinate 69,743,389, forward strand.
CTGAGTCTCTGCTACAGTATTATAGTAGACTGTACGACCTGCGCCTGTCTCAGCTGCCTTGTGGGTTACCCCTTGAGTGGGGAAAGGCTATGGGAGTAAACCATATGCTGCGACTTGCCATCTACTGTTCAGCCATCTCTGTCTCCTATGAGAACAGCTGTCTTACCTCGGTTTGCCCTGGACTTGTGGAGCAGGTGGAGAGAGTTGCTGAGGCTCTGCACAAACAACAGCAACTTACCTATGCGCACGGCACCTGGCGCCAACCCCGCTCACAAACATTACAGACACGAAAACAATGGCCTTCAGTCCCCAGCGGATCTGGAACTACTGCTCAAGGTAGCGGGCAGACTTCTCTCCTGCTTGCTTGCGCATGCACGTGCACGCGCGCACGCACACACACACACACACACGCACACACACACACGCACACACATACACACGCACGCACGCACGCACACACACACGCGCACGCGCACACACACACACATACACACACACATACACACACACACACGCACGCACACACACACACACGCACACACATACACACACACACGCACTCACACTCATACACATACATACACATGCACACACACATACACACACACACATACTCTCTCTCTCTCTCACACACACGCACACACACACGCACGCACGCACACACACGCATGCACACATACACACACATACACACACATATACACATACACACACACATACACACACACGCACACGCACGCACACATACACACACACACACACACACACACGACCACACACATACACACACACGCACACATACACACACACATAAAACACACATACACACATACACATACACACACACATACACACACACACACACACACACACACACACACACACACGCACACACTTCACTCTGTCTATCAGTCTTCTTGCCTGCCTTCAGGGCGGAGAGACCAACAGAGCGAAAGAAGATGGTTTGTGCATTTTGCACTGTACAGGTGAAGTGAGCATTCCCAGAACATTGTTTCGTCCATGTAAACATGATTTTCTGTTATCAAATGTTTTATGTACCAGTGTTGACATTTTCCCAAATATCTCGTTTTCTGTGGCTGTCAAGAACTTCAGTGGATGTCTGTGATATTTGGCTGGTATTGAGTGATTCATGTCTGAGGCCTCAGTACTTTACATGCTTCAACAAGATATGTGCAAGGGAATAGAAGCTTTTGAAAATGAAAGACGAAGCAGCCAAGTAGAAAAGCATGCAGCAATAAAGGCCAGAACCAACTCTGCAGAGCGTTCCATTGAGTGTCCAGTATGTGGCCACCTGTGTGCATCAGACTTTGGCTTGAGATCCCACATGAGGGTACACAAATAAAGTACTAGGCTTGACTTTATCGACCACGATAGTCGACCATACATATAACACTATTACGGAAATATGCATGTAAATGGCAGATGTGATGTGTCTAGTGTGTTGGCTAGTGACTGCATGCTTGTCACCTCTCACTTTCAGCCTGCACTGCTGGCTAGCTCTGCTGCTTGCAGCTGTGCGAAAAGGAGAGCAGAATGCGTAAGTCTCTCTCTCTGTGAGTACATATCCTCTCCATCAGCAAGCCCTACGTTATGCCTCCTCATGGCGACATGTGGTAACTGAACACCTCATGGACTCAGGCTAAAACACAAGGGACTCAGAGGAGTCTGGCCCCCAAACGTGCGGCACGCAGGCCACCGGCGTGTGGATATGCCCTGGTGCCCACGAACCAGACCCCCAGCTACGGGTATATAGCACCACTGCCTGGTGGATATCTCAGGAGAGAATAAGGCTAAGGGAGTTAACCCTGAAAAAAAAATACCCCCACTGCCTTGAAGGTTGTCATGAGAACAACAAAGGCTAGCAGAAAGACTGTACACAAACCAATGGAACCCTATGAAAAGCATTCTTACCAACAAATTCCTATCAATTAACATCAGGAAGAGAACTGATAATGTTTTTCGGTTGTGAGGCGTGGACAGTCAACAAGCAAAGCCAGAACAAGATTGAGGCAGCCGAGATGTGATTTCTAAGAAGAATGTTGAGAGTTCCATGGACAGCAAAGAAAACAAACGAGACAGTCTTGATGGAGGCAGACACAAGAAGATCATTCATGAGGAAGATTAGGAAAAGACAGGCAACATTTATAGGTCATTTTATGAGGAAAGGGGAATTAGAGCACCTGGTCACAACAGGAAAGCTGGAAGGAAAGAGCACCAGGTAGACCCAGGGAAAAATATTGGACAGACTTGAAGAGTGGCTGAGGACAGAGAAGGTGGAAGATGTGCTTGTGGCAACAAGGGATAGATACATATGGAGGGCCATGATCGCCAGCACCATGTGGCAGGGCACCTGATGATGGATGATGACACCAAAAAGGTTCTCCCGCACACTTAGTATGTTCTCCTACACATCTACCAGGTTCTCCCACACATCTAACAGGTTCTCCTATAAACTTATTGTGTTCTCCCACAAACATAACTGGTTCTCCTGTACATTAAACAGATTCTCCTACACACCTGTTGTGTTATCCCACAGACTTAACAGGTTCTCCTGCACCCCTAACCGGTTTTCCTGAAGTGAGACTGTAAAGAGCTGACCAGCGTCAGGTCAACGTTTTGAGGGATTATCCCATTTCAACTCCACTTCTTTGCTGCTTTACCTTTTCCAAGTGCAAACAGTCAGGTACTCGGTCACAGTCAGGTAGAACAAGCACTCACACACAAATTCACAACGTGGACTTCAATCATGGAGACAGACAGACCGGCTGACAGGCGATCATGCCGCGTGTATCGGAGGGCACAGAATCGAAATGAACGGGCTGACAACTTGCTAGTTGAAGCAAAGAGTATAGGCAGTCTACCCTCTTTGGTTGAAGGAAGAAGATTATCGGGATAGCTCCCTCATGCCAGGCACCTTGTCAGTATAGCGCCAATGTTGTAACCCCACCATGTTCATCGTGCTATTCATTATAATAGTCTCTCATACCTAGGGGGGGGGGGGGATGGAGGGGTTGTGAGTGAGGGGGAGAGGGAAGGTAACAGCGGAAGGAGTGTGGGAGACGTTACGGGGGGGGGGGGGGGGGGGAAGTGAGTTGAGAAAGAAGGATGGGATGAGGGTTAGGAGGCAGGTGGAGGTTAGGGTTAAGGTGAAGAAGAACCTGTTGGTTCCGTAGGAGAACCCAGTAGGTGTTAGTCGTGTAGGAGAACCCAGTAGGTGTTAGTCGTGTAGGAAAACCCAGTAGGTGTTCGTCCTGTAGGAGAACCCAGTAGGTGTTAGTCGTGTAGGAGAACCCAGTAGGTGTTAATCGTGTAGGAGAACCCAGTAGGTGTTAGTCGTGTAGGAGAACCCAGTAGGTGTTCGTCCTGTAGGAGAATCCAGTAGGTGTTAGTCGTGTAGGAGAACCCAGTAGGTGTTAGTCCTGTAGGAGAACCCAGTAGGTGTTAGTCGTGTAGGAGAACCCAGTAGGTGTTCGTCCTGTAGGAGAACCCAGTAGGTGTTAGTCATGTAGGAGAACCCAGTAGGTGTTCGTCCTGTAGGAGAACCCAGTAGGTGTTCGTCCTGTAGGAGAACCCAGTAGGTGTTAGTCATGTAGGAGAACCCAGTAGGTGTTAGTCATGTAGGAGAACCCAGTAGGTGTGTAGGAGTACCTATTAAGAACCGGGATGGGAATCCAGATAAATTTAGGTTTGCACCTAGCAAATCAGTAAGGGGGGTGGAGGTGGGGGTCTTTACATGTGGTGACGGATTCAAAAACCAATCCTGCAGGGTCTGCATGGGAAAGGGGCCTGAGGCATGTGGTGTTGTTTCTGCTGCTCTCTTCTGCTGACTGTTCTGTGCTGCTGACTGTTCTGTGCTGTTGACTGTTCTGTGCTGCTGACTGTTCTGTGCTGTTGTTGACTGTTCTGTGCTCTGTGCTGTTGTTGACTGTTCTGTGCTGTTGTTGACTGTTCTGTACTGTTGTTGACTGTTCTGTGCTGTTGTTGACTGTTCTGTACTGTTGTTGACTGTTCTGTACTATTGTTGACTGTTCTGTGCTGTTGTTGACTGTTCTGTGCTGTTGTTGACTGTTCTGTACTGTTGTTGACTGTTCTGTGTGTTGTTGACTCTTCTGTGCTGTTGTTGACTGTTCTGTGCTGTTGATAACTGTTCTGTGCTGTTGTTGACTGTTCTGTACTGTTGTTGACTGTTCTGTGCTGTTGTTGACTGTTCTGTGCTGTTGTTGACTGTTCTGTACTGTTGTTGACTGTTCTGTCTGTTGTTGACTGTTCTGTACTGTTGTTGACTGTTCTGTGCTGTTGTTGACTGTTCTGTCTGCTGACTGTCTTGCTGTTGTTGACTGTTCTGTACTGCTGACTGTTCTGTGCTGTTGTTGACTGTTCTGTGCTGTTGTTGACTGTTCTGTGTGACTGTCTGTCTGACTGTTCTGTGCTGTTGTTGACTGTTCTGTGTTGACTGTTCTGTGCTGACTGTTCTGTGCTGTGTTCGTTGGACTGTTCTGTGCTGTCTGTGACTGTTCTGTGCTGACTGTTCTGTGCTGTTGCTGACTGTTCTGTGCTGTTGTTGACTGTTCTGTGCTGATGTCTGACTGTTCTTGCTGTTGGCTGACTGTTCTGTGCTGTTGTTGACTGTTCTGTGCTGTTGCTGACTGTTCTGTGTGTTGCTGACTGTTCTGTGCTGTTTTGTGACTGTTCTGTGCTGTGTGACTGTTCTGTGCTGTTGCTGACTGTTCTGTGCTGTTGTTGACTGTTCTGTGCTGTTGTGACTGTTCGTGTGCTGTTGTGTTGACTGTTCTGGCTGCTGTTTGACTGTTCTGTGCTGTTGTTGACTGTTCTGTGCTGTTGTTGACTGTTCTGTGCTGACTGTTCTGTGCTGTTGTGACTGTTCTGTGCTGTTGCTGACTGTTCTGTGCTGACTGTTGCTGATGTTCTGTTGCTGACTGTTCTGTGCTGTTGCTGACTGTTCTGTGCTGTTGCTGACTGTTCTGTGCTGACTGTTCTGTGCTGACTGTTCTGTGCTGTTGTGACTGTTCTGTGCTGTTGCTGACTGTTCTGTGTTGTGACGTTGTGCTGTTGTGACTGTTCTGTGCTGATTTGCTGTTGTGCTGTTGTGATGTTCTGTGCTGATGTTCTGTGCTGCGACTGTTCTGTGCTGTTGCTGACTGTTCTGTGCTGACTGTTCTGTGCTGTTGCTGACTGTTCGTGTGTGACTGTTCTTGCTGACTGTTCTGTTCTGTGCTGACTGTTGTCTGTTGCTGACTGTTCTGTACGTCTGCTGACTGTTCTGTGCTGACTGTTCTGTGCTGACTGTTGTGTGCTGACTGTTTTGTGCTGCTGACTGTTTGGTGACTGTTGCTGACTGTTTTGTGACTGTTGCTGACTGTTGTGTGCTGACTGTTTGTGCTGACTGTTGTGCTGACTGTTTGTGCTGACTGTTTGTGCTGACTGTTGTGTGCTGACTGTTGTGTGCTGACTGTTGTGTGCTGACTGTTGTGCTGACTGTTGTGTGCTGACTGTTGTGTGCTGACTGTTGTGCTGACTGTTGTGTGCTGACTGTTTGTGCTGACTGTTGTGTTGTGCTGACTGTTTGTGTGCTGACTGTTGTGTGTGCTGACTGTTGTGTGCTGACTGTTGTGTGCTGACTGTTGTGTGCTGACTGTTGTGTGCTGACTGTTGTGTGCTGACTGTTGTGTGCTGACTGTTGTGTGCTGACTGTTGTGTGCTGACTGTTGTGCTGACTGTTGTGCTGACTGTTGTGTGCTGACTGTTGTGTGCTGACTGTTGTGCTGACTGTTGTGCTGACTGTTGTGTGCTGACTGTTGTGTGCTGACTTTGTGCTGACTTTGTGCTGATTGTTGTGCTGACTATTGTGTGTGACTGTTGTGCTGATGTTGTGTGCTGACTGTTGTGTTGACTGTTGTGTGCTGACTGTTGTGTGCTGACTGTTCTGTGCTGTTCAAATGTAAGTGTGCCATGCTTGCACTGCTATTGCCAACTTACTCTGTTGCAGAGTCTTCCTAGATAACTGGTGATGATGATGCCACAGCTGATCAGGTTGGCTTTCAGGGTATCTTCGTATCAGTTTAGTGATCTTCTCTGGTTATGGTGTCCTTGCCTCAGCTCTGCATACAAATAATCTCTGGAACACCATTGACTTTTATATGGCCAACATGTCCTGTCCAACAACGCTTCCACTTTCATGTTACGGGAGTTGAGAGCTGAAGTATTTCACCATCTATGCCATCTACACCCCGTGTTCCCGTTTGTTTAAGGTGTAGTAAGACACTGTAAACTTCGTAGACCGTCGTTGGTGGAGTTCATAACTCAGACTGAATATTTTTTAATTAAGACAGAATTCTTTTAAGCTGTTGGATGTTTTTGTCATTCGATCTATCATTGGTGATTGTTTCATCTGCTATATTTGAGAAATGATCATTTAGTTTATTTGGTGTTATGTTTCTTATAATAGCCGGTCTGTTACTTTTGTTAACAAATTGATTTATTGCGTTCCAAGTTGTTCTGGAATAATGTTTGTTTTTAAACAGTTCTTGAAAATAATTTTACTTTTTTTTTCTATGCACTTTTGTGAGTCTATCACATTTCTTAACTTTTTTGATTTGTCATGATAATTATGTTTATTAAGGAAGTCTAATAAAAACAGCTTCTTGAATTTCTGGAGTTAACCATTTTGGTTTGGGTGTTTGTTTGACTCTCCTGGTTCTAAACGGAGCATGCCTGTTATGGACAGTGTGTAAGTGTCAGTTCAGAATTTTAGGGCATTATCTGGTTAGTTATGTTATCATCATCATCATCATCATCATCATCATCATCATCATCATCATCATCATCATCATCAGGTGCCTCGCCACATGGCGTTGGTGATCACAGCCTTCCATCTGTCTCTAACTCTTGTTACCTCAAGCACATCCTCCATCCTTTTTGTCTTCAGCCACTCTGCAAGTCCGTCCAATATCTTCTCCCGGAGTCTACCTGGTGCTGTCTTTCCCTCCAACTTTCCCGTTGTGACCAGGTGCTCCAATTCTCCTTTTCTCATAAAATAGCCTGTAAATGTTGCCTGTCTTTTCCTAATCTTCCTTATGAATGATCTTCTTGTGTCCGCCTCCATCAAGACTGTCTCGTTTGTTTTCTTTGCTGTCCATGGAACTCGCAACATTATTTCTAGAAACCACATCTCAGCCGCCTCAATCTTGTTCTGGATTTGCTTGTTGACTGTCCACGCCTCACAGCCGTATAACAGTTTTGGTTCTATATAACATTCAAGAACTCTCCTCCTGATGTTAATTGATAGCCATTTGTTGGTAAGAATGCTTTTCATCTTCTTGAATGCTGTTTTGGCTTGGCCACTTGGTTATAGACAAGTGAAATGGCAATCTTATCAGATCACAACTCATCAGAATTAGAAAAACAGCGATATGTTATTGCTTTAAGACCAATTTGGGGGATTTTACTGCACCTTTTTGACCAAGTTATGCTAAGTGGAAAATTGTCATTGCAACCAGAAGAAGGAACACATGTTTCTGACATGTTTTGGTTGTGAAACATAAATATGATCCATGAGTGATTTTGAAGTGTTGGTTATTTTGGTAGGTAATTGTACTAGTTGATAAAGATTATGAGTGATTTTGAAGTGTTGGTTATTCTGGTTGGTAATTGTACTAGTTGATGAAGATTATAATGGCTAAATCTGTCCAACCAGGCTTTGTTCGGTTTGAGTAAATCTTTGTTAACCCTTTGACTCCCGCGCCCTATTCTCCAATTGAAAAAAATTAACCCTTTGAGCCCTCACCCTATCCACCAGCTTTCTACAGGAAACTAGTCAATAGGGTGATGGAGTCAAAGTGTTAAGTTTTTGCTTAGGTAGCATGGTTGACAATGCAGGATGCTGGTGGACAGGGTGCAGGAGTCAAAGTGTTAAGTTTTTGCTTTGCTAGCATGGTTGACAATGCAGGATGCTGGTGGACAGGGTTAGGGAGTCAAAGTGTTAATTTTTGCTTTGCTAGCATGGTTGACAATGCAGGATGCTGGTGGACAGGGTGAGGGAGTCAAAGGGTTAAAGTCACCAAATACATGTTAAACCAAATTACAAAACGTTAACGTTCCCAGCCAAACGCCTGTTCACTCCAACAATCACAGAATTGACCAGAGAGAGAGAAGAGAGAGAGAGAGAGAGAGAGAGAGAGAAAAAAGATGAATGTGTTTGCACACTCTAATACTATCACAAATAAAACAAATGTACACCATTTCTCACTCTCTCTTTACTTTTCTCCCCAGTATCATATTTTCTATTGTTTTAATTCTAAACACGTAAATTAGCAATGGCAGAATGTAAGTTGGCATAAAATTATGTTCCAATATCTGTACCACTGAAAAATATGGGGATTTCTTTTGTTTTCCATTGCTCTGTCTTGGATTTAAGTGTAGGGAGAAAACGATCAATACTTATGAAACAACGGCCGTCAGGTCATGAGAAAACGAACTATTGTCGTCCTATTTGACGACCTGCTGTCACTGACCCGACCCTGAACTGTATGTTTCTTCTAAAAGACAAATTCGTCGCTTTCACAAATGTTTATCATTAACGTTGTGGATTTGATGGTCTCTTTTACACTGTAAGATATTGGCTAACTGCCAAGTTACAAAGTTTACATTCTCCACGACACAGCCGTTAAGCTCGCGCCAGCTGTGTGACCCTCAATGACCCGGAAGACAGCTGTTAGTTTACATACGGGCTCTGGAGGAGCTAACCTGACGTGTCGTGTGGTGTTGATGGTACTGTGATCGCTCTAGTCGCGCCCGCTGACAACACAATTTACATTTCTTCGGCCTGTCACATCACACCACACCACACCACACCAATCTGGTGAGTACGGCTGTATTGAAATCCACGCGTTCAGCTGAACAATCATTACATGGGAACAGCTGATGACAGCTGCAGGCTGGCTCAATCACACCACTTCACTTGTTCAAGGGTTGGGTTTTGTTTACATTTGCAATATCCAAAACATGGAAACGCTTTGCTGTTTACGTTGGTCATTGGAAAGTGATGTAGTCCAACTGCAGTTGTAAAGACCACGTTGTGATCAGGCCTGTGGTGCACTTTAGCTCGATCTCTCATGGATTTTGCCATGTTTGCTACAAGTAATTTAGTAATCAAGACCATGGCTTGTTTTGTCAGTTTCATGAAACAACTGTGTGTAAGCTGTAATGTTGTGTGGGTACAACTTATCTGTGTGCAAGCTGTAATGTTGTGTGGGTACAAGCTATGAAGTACTTGCAAAATTTTTGCTGATGATTACAAAACTATATGACAAGATTGCCAATGTTAATTTAATTCAACAGGACTTGCTAATACTACAAAACTGGTCAGATACTTGGAATTTATATTTTAATGTTTCAAAATGCCATGTAATGCATGTTGGTAAGAAGAATATTAGACGAGAGTATTTCATGAAAATTGGAAATGATGTACAGAAAATTAGTGTGTGTGAAACGGAGAAAGACTTGGGAGTTACATTTGATAGTGAATTATCCTTTGACCTGCACATTAAAAGAGTAGCAAATAAGGCTAACCAGATGATAGGAATTATCAAAAGAACATTTTTGTACATGAATAAACATACATTTTTAATGTTGTATAAGGCTTTTGTTAGACCACATTTAGAATACGCAAGTGTTGTTTGGAATCCGTATTTGATAAGACAGTCAAAAATGATTGAAAATGTACAAAGAAGGGCAACTAGGTTGCTTATAGAGTGTAAAAATATGAGTTATGAAGAAAGGCTTAAGTTTTTAAAACTTCATTCACTGAACGGTAGGAGGGTTAGGGGGGATTTAATACAGGTATACAAAATAATGAATGGGATGGATAAGCTATCAGTTGAAACATTTTTTTCCTTTCCACAAGCTAGTATAACAAGGAATGCTGAAGGTAAAATATTTGTTAAACACAGATATACCGGTACTAACACAAGAGCATTTTGTTTTTCTAACAGAATTGTTAAATTGTGGAATAAAATTCCTTTTGAAATTAAATTTACTAACAGCATTAACAAATTCAAAAATTTCCTGGACGATGACGCAGAATTCAAAATTTTATTTAAAAAAATAGACTGAAGCAGATTTGCTCAAGTATGAATATTAAGGCATGCTTTTCAGACCCCGAAGAAGAAAGCGTAAAACAAAAAAGATAGGGCGTTAAAAGGCCAGAAGGCCTAGGCTACGAGCCAGCCCTCAGCTACTACTACTACTACTACTACTACATGATTTCGGAAAAAGAGGGTGATGGCAATAATAGCCACCAGAATGCAGGAATTTCCCATGACCTGCATGTGTGTATGTGAAATGTTTCAATTCACTGAAGGACCTATTATCGGCTATAGGCCTATATTGACCGGTCACAGAATGAGCCACTGATTCGTTCAGCAGACCCATTCAAGAAGGGGTTTCTGTCAAGCTTACTACTTAGACCTCAAACAGTGAAATGCTAAACTGTCAGCTTTACACACATGGAGTGTCAAATGACATACAAGCCACTCGCACCCAGACATGCAACAGTCAAGGTTATTGATATCTTAGACCCTCTGGTGACAGTCACAAACAATGAAACATTTAGTCTCCAACCCTATAGAGGCTGTTCTTGTGATGATGTAGCAGTGTGCTTCAAAGCTGTGGTGTTGTGTGGGTCCAACTTAACTGTGTGTTCTTAAGCTGTAATATTGTGTTGGTAAAACTTATCTGTGTATTTTTAAGCTGTAATATTGTGTGGGTACAACTTACAAGTGCGTAATTATGTGTGGGTACAACTATCACTCAGTAAATATTGATTTTGTGTGGTACAACATATCTGTGTGTTTGTAAATGTAAGGTGCGATGTTGTGTGGGTACAACTTATCTGTTTGTAAGCTGTAATGTTGTGTGGGTACAACTTATCTGTGTGTAAGCTGTAATGTTGTGTGGGTACAACTTATCTGTTTGTAAGCTGTAATGTTGTGTGGGTACAACTATTCTGTTTGTAAGCTGTAATATTGTGTGGGTACAACTCATCTGTGTGTAAGCTGTAATGTTGTGTGGGTACAACTTATCTGTTTGTAAGCTGTAATATTGTGTGGGTACAACTATTCTGTTTGTAAGCTGTAATGTTGTGTGGGTACAACTTATCTGTGTGTAAGCTGTAATGTTGTGTGGGTACAACTTATCTGTTTGTAAGCTGCAATGTTGTGTGGTTACAATTTATGTTTGTAAGCTGTAATGTTGTGTGGGTACAACTTATCTGTGTGTTTGTAAGCTGTAATGTTGTATGGGTACAACTTATCTGTGTGTTTGTAAGCTGTAATGTTGTGTGGGTACAACTTATCTGTGTGTTTGTAAGCTGTAATGTTGTGTGGGTACAACTTATCTGTGTGTTTGTAAGCTGTAATGTTGTGTGGGTACAACTTATCTGTGTGTTTGTAAGCTGTAATGTTGTGTGGGGACAACTTATCTGTGTGTAAGCTGTAATGTGTGGGTACAACTTATCTGTGTGTTTGTAAGCTGTAATGTTGTGTGGGTACAAGTTATCTGTGTGTAAGCTGTAATGTTGTGTGGGTACAACTTATGCGTGTGTAAGCTGTAATGTTGTGTGGGTACAACTTATCTGTCTGTAAGCTGTAATGTTGTGTGGGTACAACTTATCTGTGTGCAAGCTGTAATGTTGTGTGGGTACAACTTATCTGTGTGCAAGCTGTAAAGTGTAATGTTGTTGGGTACAACTTATCGTGTGTTTGTAAGCTGTGATGTTGTGTGGGTACAACTTATCGGTGTGTTGTAAGCTGTAATGTTGTGTGGGTACAACTTATCTGTGTGCAAGCTGTAATGTTGTGTGGGTACAACTTATCTGTGTGCAAGCTGTAATGTTGTGTGGGTACAACTTATCTGTGTGTAAGCTGTGATGTTGTGTGGGTACAACTTATCTGTCTGTGTGTAAACTGTAATGTTGTGTGGGTACTATCTTATTTGTCTGTATGTAAGCTGTAATGTTGTGTGGGTACAACTTATTATTTGTGTGTTTGTAAGCTGTAATGTTGTGTGGGTACAACTTATCTGTGTGTTTGTAAGCTGTGATGTTGTGTGGGTACAACTTATCTGTCTGTGTGTAAGCTGTGATGTTGTGTGGGTACAACTTATCTGTCTGTTTGTAAGCTGTGATTTTGTGTGGGTACAGCTTGTTCATGTATTTGTAAGCTGTGATGTTGTGTGGGTACAACTTGTCTGTGTGTTTGTAAGCTGTAATGTTGTATTATATATATTGTGATATATGTATTGTAACCGAAACTACAGTGTAACCTATACGATGTTAGATAGAGTAGGCCTATATATTATGACCAGACTACAGTACACCAGCTATGATTTGTGACACGATATACATTGTGCATGTTATCACCAGGGGTTTGCCACCATTCAGCATGTCTGACTTTGACCCATGTGAGTGTATATGGAACCATGAGAGTGCCATGCAGCGACTCATTAATCTGGTAAGCCTTGCATTTATATATTTAGCTGTCTGTTTATAGATATGTTTGTGTTTTACTTCTAAATAAAATGAACCTTTTCACTTTCTCACTCTGTCTACCAGCTTTCTGCTCTGTCAGCCATGATGGCAAAGCAAAAACTTAACCCTTTGACTCCCTCACCATGTCCAACAGTCCTGGAACCCTTTCAATCCCCCAGCCCAGCTGGTGGATAGGTTCGGGACTTGCAAAGGTTTAGTTATTGCAGCTAGAGGATAGGGTGTGGGAGTCAAAGGGTTAAGTAACATTGAATGTTTGAATGCGGAAGCAGTTAGACAACTGGTCATGAGCAGTTTCTTTTTGATTGTCAAACAAAATAAAATCCACATGAAATCTCAGGTATTGTTATTTCATATTGCTTAACAAACATAATCTACATGAAATCCCAGGTTTTACTGTTTCATATCGTTGAATAGAACAAAAGTCAGAGTGAAATATCTGGTTGTTCTGAAATCTTGATAAAGTAAAGATAGTTTTAGTTCTTACAGGCTTTAACATTAGTGTCATGTGTTGGTGTTAATGTGACATAACAGGTTTTTCACAGACTGTAATGTTAGTGTCATGTGTTGGTGTTAATGTGACATAACAGGTTTTTGACAGACTGTAATGTTAGTGTCATGTGTTGGTGTTAATGTGACATAACAGGTTTTTCACAGACTGTAATGTTAGTGTCATGTGTTGGTGTTAATGTGACATAAAAGGTTTTTCACAGACTGTAATGTTAGTGTCATGTGTTGGTGTTAATGTGACATAAAAGGTTTTTCACAGACTGTAATGTTAGTGTCATGTGTTGGTGTTAATGTGACATAACAGGTTTTTCACAGACTGTAATGTTAGTGTCATGTGTTGGTGTTAATGTGACATAACAGGTTTTTGACAGACTGTAATGTTAGTGTCATGTGTTGGTGTTAATGTGACATAACAGGTTTTTGACAGACTGTAATGTTAGTGTCATGTGTTGGTGTTAATGTGACATAACAGGTTTTTCACAGACTGTAATGTTAGTGTCATGTGTTGGTGTTAATGTGACATAACAGGTTTTCAGACCTTACAAACTGCAGTGTTAATGTTATGTGTTGGTGTTACTGTTTCTTGCTCTTTACTTCATTCAAGCCCCTGTTGTTACCTAACACTGTGAGGTACCCATCTTGGACATACTGAAAAGTAAAAGAAAAAGAAAAAGAAAAGAAAATGATTGACCCCATTTATAAACAATGAATGCAATACAATCACTTTTCAGAATGTCAGTAATCTGTTGTTGGTTTATTTTTCAGCTGCGGAGCTCTCAGAACACATGTTCAGACACTGGCTGTCTAACAGACGACAGTAAGTCATGTATTGTGGATTGGATTTGCTATCAATCTTTTATCATGATGGAATGTCTTGTGGATTGGATTTGCTATCAATCTTTTATCACGATGGAATGTCTTGTGGATTGGATTTGCTATCAATCTTTTATCACGATGGAATGTCTTGTGGATTGGATTTGCTATCAATCTTCTATCATGATGGAATGTCTTGTGGATTGGATTTGCTATCAATCTTTTATCACGATGGAATGTCTTGTGGATTGGATTTGCTATCAATCTTTTATCATGATGGAATGTCTTGTTGATTGGATTTGCTATCAATCTTTTATCACGATGGGCTTCTTCTGCTTGAAAGACTGGCTGTAGTACAACACCACACTCATTATTTTTTGTTTCTGTAGAATTACTTCTCTTTATCTCTAAAAGCTTTCTCTGTGTACATCTTTTTTCTTCTTCCTTATCTCTGAGTACCTCTTTTCTGTGCACATGTATTTCTGTTTATCTCTAAAAGTTCTTTTTACTTGATGACATGTATTTCTGTTTATCTCTAAAGTTCTTTTTACTTGATGACACATAGTTCTGTAGACATGTATTTCTGTGACATGTATTTCTGTTTATCTCTAAAAGTTCTTTTTTCTTGAAGACATGTATTTCTGTAGACATGTATTTCTGTAGACATGTATTTCTGTTTATCTCTAAAAGTTCTTTTTTCTTGAAGACATATATTTTCTGTAGACATGTATTTCTGTTTATCTCTAAAAGTTCTTTTTTTTTGAAGACATATGTTTATTTCTGTAGACATGTATTTCTGTAGACATGTATTTCTGTTATCTCTAAAAGTTCTTTTTACTTGATGAGACATAGTTCTGTAGACATGTATTTCTGTAGACATGTATTTCTGTTTATCTCTAAAAGTTCTTTTTTCTTGAAGACATGTATTTCTGTTTATCTCTAAAAGTTCTTTTTTCTTGAAGACATGTATTTCTGTTTATCTCTAAAAGTTCTTTTTTCTTGAAGACATGTATTTCTGTTTATCTCTAAAAGTTCTTTTTAATTACACATACTGTACCGTGGCTCACTGATGCAATAAGTGACAGCGATTTGCCATTTCTGCCTCATAAACAATAAAGTCCGAAAGGACCACAACTCTGAGACTATTTGTGCCTTACGCATGTGCATAGTTGTCCTCTTTTCTCAGCAGCCAACTTCCAGCTTGCCTCGTATGCTCTGAGCAGCTAAGTATTTTGCTACTTTGCTTGCAATCGATCGATTGTCGTTGCTGTTTTGTGTTGTCTTACCTACATGTGTTTTCGTGTAAGGGAGAAACTTACGTGAAGCGTTTGGGTGGCAAAGCGAGGGTTAAGAAGATTTCGTCTGCCGAATTCTCCAACCCTCAGACCGGAGGTTTGCCTGATGTGTCAAAACCTGCTCTTTCTTCACCTTTGTCTCTCCCTCCTCTGTCTCCTTCGTCTACTCTCTCGAAGTCATCGCAACTCAACTGCGGTTCTGTTGCGGTGACCACGAGCCCTCAACTCAGCTGCGGTAATGTTGAGTTTTCGTCATTTTGCGGCCTTCACACTGCCCCTCACAGTAATCGACTCAACTGCGGTTCTGTCGATTCCGTACTCGCCCCCTGCGTACAGCTCAACTGTGGTTCTGCTGCTACCGTTTTCAGCCCCTATAGCTGAAGGGCGACACGGGCACGGGTCTCCTTTGGGAGGCAGGAAAGCCAGCATTTTGTCAAAAAAACGGCTCGCCAGGCGAGTCAAGGGAGACAACCCCGATGTGACGGGTGTCAGACCGTAGGTCCGCCCCGATTGTCTCCCTTCTTCCATTACCAGCGGGTTGACTTTTGTCGTCATCTTGCGGCCTTCTAGTAGCCCCCCACGGTAATCGACTCAGCTGCGGTTCTGTCGACTCCGTACTTGCCCCCTGTGTACAGCTCAGCTGCACACATTTCAGCCACACTGGCTGAAGGGTGACCTGGGCACGGGTCTCCTTCAGGAGGCAGGAAGGCAAGCAATTTATTGAAAAAAAGGCTCACCCCCTGCTTAGCCAGGTGGGTCATGGGAGACAACACCCCTGTCGCGGGCGTCAGACTGTAGATCCGCCCCGGGTTGTGTCATCGCAACTCTGCTATGGTTCTGTTGCGGTGACCACGAGCCCTCAACTCAGCTGTGGCTCTGTTGACTTGTTGTCATTTTTGCGGCTTTCACACTGCCCCTCACGGTAATCGACTCAGCTGTGGTTCTGTTGATTCTGTACTTGCCCCCTCCGTACAGCTCAACCCCAGTTCAGCTGCTACCGTTTCAGCCCCAATGGCTGAAGGGCGACACGGGTATGGGTCTCCTTCGGGAGGCAGGAAGGCCAGCACTTTGGCAGAAAATGGCTCACCCCCTGGTTCACCAGGCGGTTCACCCCCTGGTTCACCAGGCAGGCCAAGGGAGACAACCCCCCTATTACGGGCATCAGATCGTAGATCCGCCCAGGTTGTTTCCCTTCCTCCCCCGCAGCTTGTGCCCCTGCTCCAACCTCTCTGTCCCATTGTGGACAGAGCGCTTAGTCGTCTTGGCAAATGCCAACCAACCCCCAGCAGGCTAGCCCCTTGGGCACTGGGGATCCGGGGACTCCATGGGCTCAGCCCATGATGCCTCCCATGGCACCGTACATGGCGCCATGGCAGCACTTCCCATCTATGGGATTTCCCCTGGCCTCGTCCACAGGGTATACTTGGTGGCCCGGCTTTATGCCCGGCGCCCTACCCGCACAGGCATCTGCCTTGCCCACCCCTCTGCCCCCCCCCCCCGGGGTTGGATTCCTCCCCAGGGGTGCTCCCCGGGGCTTCTGATTCCGGTCCGTTTGGAGTTTGCTCACACTCAGGCACTCCACGGTCCATCGCCTCCTCTGGCGGACTCGGATTCGGATAATGAGGGCTCTGCCCCTGCTTCCTTTTCCTTTTCCGAAGCAGTGCAGTGGCTCCCTCGCACCTGCCTGGAGCCGTGTCAACTGCACAAGAAGCCAAGGCTCCTGCCCTGCCGCGGCAAAGCCCCAGCCTCCTTTTTCCTATAAGAGCCGGGCTTGGTGGCTGACTCGGTGAGGAGGGCCCAAAGCAAGGTGAGGGGCACGAAGGCACAGGACATCCTTCCAGGCTCCGTACCTGACTTCCCTGGAGCTCTGGCTTATGGGAAATCCTGAGGCCAGAGAAACTCCCTTTACACAGAACAGTCTTTATGGCCCATGAGGCCATTCCAGAGTCGCCGCTCTCACTCACACAGGAGGACCTCCTCTTAGTGCAAGAGAGGTCTCGGGCCCAGCAGCGGCATATCTCCCTCTTGCAGCGCTGCCTGGCAGACTGGGAGGAGACTGCCAGGAGGGGTCTGGAAGTGGATTCAGTGGTGGATTCCTTCCTAGGTGGTCTGGTGTCCTTTTCTCTCCGTCAGTCGCCTGTCTCTCCCGCAATGGTTGCTTCCATACAGTCCATGGCGGAAAGGCCTCAAGTACTTGGCCGATGCCTTCACCAGACTGCACCTCAATTCAGTCCTGGCAAGGCGAAATGCTGTACTCTTACCATCTTCGGTCACCCGCTCTTCATCTGCCAGAGCTTCCTTGAGAGCTGTGCCATTTAGGTCTGGTTCCCTCTTTGGACCCACGTGCAGGCCACTATCAAGAGTCGGGCCGAAATCAGGAGGGACCTCACCCTTCACTCCGGTCCCGCTCACCCCGCGACGAAGCGCCCTGCTCCGGCGGCTTCCCCCTTCCCAGGGGCCTCCACAGGAGACATTTCACGCCCCCTTCAGCCCCAAAGGGCTAGGGCAAGCACCCCCCCCCCCCCCCACAGGCGATCCTGTGGGCAGTCTGTCCCGACACATAGACACTTTCAGATGGAAACCCCTATGTCCATCCGTGATGCCTTGCACCCGGACGACTGGGGGATGTCCATCGATCTCAGAGATGCGTATTTCCATCTCCTTATTCACCCAAGGGACAGGACGTACCTCTGATTCATTTGGAAGAACCGAATCTTCCAGTTCAGGGCTCTTCCCTTTGGTCTCGCACCAGCCCCTTGGTTATTCACGAAGGTGGCTCGGGAACTGTGCACGCACGTTCAGGACAGAGGTATCCTCCTCAAGGCCTATCTCGACGATTGGTGCTGGCTCCCCAGGACCGCTTGGTCCAATCATCAGTGACCAAATAGCACTCCCGGTCCTGGCTAGCCCAGGGAGTCCCTATCACACACACCCCTCCTCAGCAGGACTTGTTTGTGGATGCGTCCTACTCCGGGTGGGGGGCACATGTGGGCCCGCTGACAGCGGCGGGTCAATGGTCACAAGATTTACTTTCCTGTCACATCAAAATGCTGGAACTGGAGGCAGTTTTTCAAGCCCCAGAGACTTTCTCCCCTTTCTGAAGGGAAAACATGTTCGCATCAACACGGACACCACTACAGTGGCTTGTTAGTCAACAAGCAAGGAGGTGCCTGCTCCCACTCCTTGTCTCGGAGAGCGGAACAGCTTCCCCTCTGGTGCGAGGAGCAGTCCATTCGGATCTCAGCGATGCATGTCCCAGGAAAGATCAACATACTTCCAGCCTCCCTCAGCAGCTCCCACATGATTCTTCCCTCAGAACGGGCACTGGTCTGTGCAGTTATGGAGCCAGTGTGGGCAGCGTGGTTCAAACCACAAGTGGACCTGTTTGTCACCAGGTTCCACCGCCGCCTCCATCTGTATGTTTTTCCAGTCCTGGATCCTTCGGCTTGGCCTGTGGATGCTCCGTCCATCCCATGGTCAGTCCTGTTGGGCTATGCCTTCCCTCCGTTCCCCTAACTGGGAAAGTTCTGCGGAAGGCGAGGGAAGACTTGGCCATGATGGTTTTTGTGGCGCCTCGATGGCCCGCCCAAACTTGGTTTCCGGAACTGCTGCTCCTGTTCCATGTGCCTCCAATAAAACTCACTGTGACAGGCCGGTCCTTGCTTCAACCAAGGTCAGGCATTCCGCACGGCAATCCAGAGGCTCTAAACCTTCATGCCTGGCTGCTGTGCGGGACTCAATGTCTTCATTAGGCTTGTCCCCGGCAGTGATCGGCCCTGGGGAGCAAGCGCACAGACCAGGCACTCAGGGAGTGTATAGTGCCCACTGGCATGGTTGGCCTTTTGGGTGCTCCTCGACTGTGCTGTCACCCCACTCACCCTCTCGCTTGCAGTTGGCCAACTACCGCGGCTTTCTTCGTCGGAGAAAAAACTTCCGTCCTCCTCAGTAAAGGGACGCAGGGCAGCCATCTGCACCACCATCAGCCAGTTGCGGACGACCCTCTCCTGCAGGATATTGTCTGAGGGGCTTCCCTTCGGGAAGCCTGACCCCACACCGCACCCCGGTGTGGGATCTTCTCGTCCTCTCCTCCCTGAGACTTCCCCCTTATGAGCCTATCAGGGAGTGTTCTCTCAAGTTCCTCTCATTCCAGACGGCCTTTCTACTCCCTCTAGCGTCGGGGAGGCACTGTAATAATAATAATGATAATATATTTTATTTATATAGCGCAAAATCTTGATAAAATGCATGCTCTAAGCGGACTCCCTGGGGATATCGTTTTTGAACCTGATGGCTCAATGTCTCTCCGCCGTGCATTGGCGTTCCCTGGGCATGTTCATTCCATTCTACCTGCGCGACGTCTCCCGACGGATCCAGGGGTATTGCTTCTGCTGTGGTGGCTCAACACCCCATCTCTGTCGCACGCCCTGACTTGTCTCATTCCTCCAGGCGTTAACTAGGTAAGCCCTCCTTCCGGATAGTGCTATTCTGCATCAGTGAGCCACAGTACAGTATGTGTAATTAAAAGGAAATTTTCCTTCTAAAATTACGTTTAATCTAACATACTTACCGTGGCTCACGCAGAGTCCTTTCCTTCCTCCCCACTTTCCTGGTTCCTTCCATTCACAGTCAGGGTCTTGGTTTCCTCGAAAAGAGGACGACTATGCACATGTGCAAGGCACAAGTAGTCTCAGAGTTATGGTCCTTTCAGGACTTTATTGTTTATGAGGCAGGAATGGCAAATCGCTGTCGCTTATTGCATCAGTGAGCCACGGTAAGTATGTTAGATAAAACGTAATTTTAGAAGGAAAATTTCCTTTTTTCTGAAGACGTGTATTTCTGTTTATCTCTAAAAGTTCTTTTTTCTGAAGACATGTATTTATGTAGACATGTATTTCTGTTGACATGTATTTCTGTTGGTGTGTTTTCTGTTGACATGTATTTCTGTTGACATGTATTTCTGTTGGTGTGTTTTTTGTTGACGTGTATTTCTGTTGACATGTATTTCTGTTGACATGTATTTTGTTACTGTATTTCTGTTGTGTATTTCTGTTGACATGTATTTCTGTTGGTGTTTTCTGTTGACGTATATTTTTGTTGACATGTATTTCTGTTGACATGTATTTCTGTTGTGTATTTCTGTTGACATGTATTTCTGTTGGTGTGTATTTCTGTTGACATGTATTTCTGTTGACATGTATTTCTGTTGACATGTATTTCTGTTGTGTATTTATGTTGACATGTATTTCTGTTGGTGTGTTTTCTGTTGTCATGTATTTCTGTTGTCATGTATTTCTGTTGTCATGTATTTCTGTTGTCATGTATTTGTTGTCATGTATTTCTGTGTGTGTATTTCTGTTGACATGTATTTCTGTTGTCATGTATTTCTGTTGTCATGTATTTCTGTTGACATGTATTTCTGTTGACATGTATTTCTGTTGTCATGTATTTCTGTTGTCATGTATTTCTGTTGTCATGTATTTCTGTTGTCATGTATTTCTGTTGACATGTATTTCTGTTGTCATGTATTTCTGTTGTCATGTATTTCTGTTGTCGTTATTTCTGTTGTCATGTAGTTTGTTGACATGTATTTCTGTTGTCATGTATTTCTGTTGACATGTATTTCTGTTGTCATGTATTTCTGTTGTCATGTATTTCTGTTGTCATGTATTTCTGTTGTCATGTATTTCTGTTGTCATGTATTTCTGTTGTCATGTATTTCTGTTGACATGTATTTCTGTTGTCATGTATTTCTGTTGTCATGTATTTCTGTTGTCATGTATTTCTGTTGACATGTATTTCTGTTGACATGTATTTCTGTTGTCATGTATTTCTGTTGACATGTATTTCTGTTGACATGTATTTCTGTTGTCATGTATTTCTGTTGTCATGTAGTTCTGTTGTCATGTATTTCTGTTGTCATGTATTTCTGTTGTCATGTATTTCTGTTGTCATGTATTTCTGTTGTCATGTATTTCTGTTTGTCATGTAGTTCTGTTGGTGTGTATTTCTGTTGTCATGTATTTCTGTTGACATGTATTTCTGTTGTCATGTATTTCTGTTGTGTATTTCTGTGTCATGTATTTCTGTTGTCATGTAGTTCTGTTGGTGTGTATTTCTGTTGTCATGTATTTCTGTTGGTGTGTATTTCTGTTGTCATGTATTCTGTTGACATGTATTTCTGTTGGTGTGTATTTCTGTTGTCATGTAGTTCTGTTGGTGTGTATTTCTGTTGACATGTATTTCTGTTGGTGTGTATTTCTGTTGTCATGTAGTTCTGTTGGTGTGTATTTCTGTTGACATGTATTTCTGTTGTCATGTATTTCTGTTGGATGTATTTTGTTGTCATGTATTTCTGTTGACATGTATTTCTGTTGACATGTATTTCTGTTGACATGTATTTTTGTTGACATGTATTTCTGTTGACATGTATTTCTGTTGACATGTATTTCTGTTGCATGTATTTCTGTTGACATGTATGATGATGATGATGGTGGTGGTGGTGGTGATGAACGACGACGACGACGATGATGATGATGACGACGACGACGACGATGATGATGATGATGATGTTTGACACAGTGACAAGTCCCAACACACCTGATGGTGGCTACAGCTCGATGATGATGATGGTGATGATGATGATGGTATGATGATGATGATGATGATGGTGGTGGTGGTGGTGACGGTGATGATGACGACGACGACGACGATGATGATGATGATGATGATGGTGATGGTGATGATGATGATGTTACACAGTGACAGGCCCCAACACACCTGATGGTGGCTACAGCTCGATGATGATGATGATGATCGGCTGGCTGGTTGTGGCCACCGCTCTCTTCCTGCTGCGACCTTCCAGCCTGCGTGACCGCGGTGACAACAAGCCCTCATCAGCGTCAGGGGTACAGTCAGCCTTTTCTCTCCTCTCAAACATTTTTACTCTTTTTTTTTAAACAAGGTACAAATGATATTTGACAAAGTGGAATCAGTTTCTTCAAACAATTAAAATTGAAAACCTGTCTTCTGCGTAGTATCTATATATGTGTGGGAAGCATCACTGGTGCCAACAGTGTTTATCATTGCAGACAGTATCCTCTTTAAAGAGAGCTTTAAATTTTCTCTCTTTAGACAATACTGTAACTAGTATTAGTCCTGTTGTCCATTTTGTATGCACGTCAAAACAAAGAGTGTTTGAAAGAGAACGTGAGTAACAAAGGGAAGGGGAAACAGAAGAGAAAAAGAGAGAATATGTTGAAAGAGTATGGTGTGCGTATGTGTGTGTGTGGTGTGTGTGTGTGTGTGTGTATGTGTGTGTGTGTGTGTGTGTGTGTGTGTGTGTGTGTGTTGTGTGTGTGTGTGTGTGTGTGTGTGTGTGTGTGTGTGTGTTGATAGAAAGGATGACAACTTGGATCAAAGATCACTTTCTGAACAGGCTTGAGTGTACCCTCGCTCAACATCTTGTGTGTATGTGTTTGTGTGAGACAGACAGAGGATGACGGCTTGTGTCAGAGGTCACACACCCCACTCCCCTCCTGTCTTCCCCATTCCACTTTGCATACGCTTTGTGCTGTGCTCTGTGCTGTGCTTTGCTGTGCTTTGTGCTGTGCTGTGCTTTGTGCTATGCTTTGTGCCCTCGAGTTTTGGTCATTGTTGGTGATTGTTTTGATAAATGATGAGAGTGCACGCCTTGGTTTGATTCTTGAATCAAGATTTGGCACCAGAAGTCATTGTTATCAGCAGCAGCAGCAGCAGCAGCAGCAGCATAATCATCATCTGATCAGTTGTCTGAGATATTGCTATTAATGTATGTTTGATCGAATAGTTTGTAAGCCTTTGTCAGCATTTGTGCGTTCGCCATCATGAGTCCTTTTGTAGGTCCTTTTCTGTTTGAGCGCATGCATAGGTACATGTGTATCTGTATATCTATTTATGTATGACCATGTGTTGGTGTAAACAAGTTCCTTTATTTAATGATTTTTTGTCATGTCATACCCAGACGATGCTGTTGTTTTCTTCGTCTGTTCTGTCAAATCATGCTTATATCATAGATTTATCATGGATTTACAATTTTGTGTATACATTTTCTGTGAATGGCAAAGTGCTTACGAGCTTGCTTCCCATATATTTTACTATTGAAATCTTTCGTTATTATCATCATTATTGTTATCGTCTTTCAGAGGGGGCGGAGTAGTAGTAGTAGTAGTATTGTTGTTGTTATTGTTGATGTTTTTCAGGGTGATTTGTTAATGTGTGACATGTATTTTGATGTTTCTTTCAGGGTGACGGTTCCAATAACCCCCCACCTCCTGGCCCGTCCATCCACTAACAGGACACCTTTCTTCACGGATGTCATTGACCAAATGGAACACCTCTGGCAACATGGAAACGTCTGGGGGATTGTGACATATCTATGGCAATGTTCACACGTCTTTCGCAATGGTTTTGATTGTGATATATTAAAATGGATATGACATGTACTACATCCCTTAATTCTGATAGATACACACTATGCCACACACTGCATACACTACTCCCTTCGATTCTGATTGGACATGTTTGTGACACACATGTACACACTACACACACTGCATTACACACTACACACACTGCATTACACACTACACACGCTGCATTACACACTACACACGCTATGCTACAAACTACGTCCCTTGATTTCCGTAAGTCATGATGTTTGTGACACATACACACTACACACACTACATTACACACTACACACACTGCATTACACACTACACACACTATGCTACAAACTACGCCCCTTGATTTCCGTAAGTCATGATGTTTGTGACACACATATACACACTACACACACTACATTACACACTACACGCACTGCATTACACACTACACACACTATGCTACAAACTACGCCCTTGATTTCCGTAAGTCATGTTGTTTGTGACACACATATACACACTACACACACTGTGACACACATTGCACACACTACACCTCTTTACTATAACAGGTCATGTTGTGTGTGACACACAGATACACATTACACACTCTATACTAGACACTAATCATACTACACTACACATTACACACTTGACACTACACTCTACGCTACACATTACACTACACATTACACACTCTATACTAGACACTATGCACACTACACTACACATTACACACTCTATACTAGACACTATGCACACTACACTACACATTACACACTACACTACACTCTACACTACACTACACATTACACACTCTATAATAGACACTACACACACTACACTACACATTACACTATAATAGACACTACACACATTACACTACACATTACATGCACTACACTACACTCTACACTACACATTATACTGCACATTACACACTCTATACTAGACACTACACTACACATTACACACTCTATGCCCCACACTCTGTGCTACACATTACACTACACATTACACACTCTATAATAGACACTACACACACTACACTACACATTACACACTATAATAGACACTACACACATTACACTACACATTACACACTCTAATGACACACTACATATCTATGCCTGTTTCTTCCCACTTTGCCCAGTTATGTGGCCACCAACAGTGTTGCAGTACTTACATGTACACAGCTGCTGACATCATACTGCACAGAGAGAGAAAGAGAAGGAGAGAGTGTTACCGTTAGAAATACAACTTTGTGTCAAGACATTTTGTGTACATCTCCCACTCTTCCATCCTTGTTGGCTTCCTATTGGAGAGAATCTCACCAACAATATGTTGTAGCAGGACGTCTCTCTATATCTCTCACTCAGCGTCTAGCAAAGAAAAAGGACAGATAGATGTTAGTGTCATACGCAAACGTGTGGATCTAAAACAAAGCACAGATGTAAATCTTGTAGACAGATATGTGGGGCTAGAAAGGACAGATTTAAATCTCATAGACAAATATGTGGGTCTGAGAAAAAGGGAAAAAAAATAATGTAGAAAATTGTCAGTTTAAGAAAAAAACTCCAGATATGTCAGCGTCAGACACAGACATGTGGGTCTAAGAAAATTGACATATAAATGGTGTAGATGAAATGTGTAGGTCTAATGTTAAGAACGCAGTGAACTTGTTTAGCTCGTGTTGTTTTGAGCTAACAGTGGGTGGTGACAAACCCTTTAAAAAATATTTTTTGTTGATAAAATATTGCTGCAGAATTGAATGTTTGAGTTGAAATTTGATGATTGAAGAAACAATATCTGAGGCCTTCTTCTTGTCATGGGTGTATGTGATTTCTCTTCATTCTGGTTGATGGTGTGGTCTGTGTGATTTCTCTTCATTCTGGTTGATGGTGTGGTCTGTGTGATTTCTCTTCATTCTGGTTGATGGTGTGGTCTGTGTGATTTCTCTTCATTCTGGTTGATGGTGTGGTCTGTGTGATTTCTCTTCATTCTGGTTGATGGTGTGGTCTGTGTGATTTCTCTTCATTCTGGTTGATGGTGTGGTCTGTGTGATTTCTCTTCATTCTGGTTGATGGTGTGGTCTGTGTGATTTCTCTTCATTCTGGTTGATGGTGTGGTCTGTGTGATTTCTCTTCATTCTGGTTGATGGTGTGGTCTGTGTGATTTCTCTTCATTCTGGTTGATGGTGTGGTCTGTGTGATTTCTCTTCATTCTGGTTGATGGTGTGGTCTGTGTGATTTATCTTCATTCTGGTTGATGGTGTGGTCTGTGTGATTTTCTTCATTCTGGTTGATGGTGTGGTCTGGTGTGATTTCTTTCAATTCTGGTTGATGGTGTGGTCTGTGTGATTTCTCTTCATTCTGGTTGATGGTGTGGTCTGTGTGATTTCTCTTCATTCTGGTTGATGGTGTGGTCTGTGTGATTTCTCTTCATTCTGGTTGATGGTGTGGTCTGTGTGATTTCTCTTCATTCTGGTTGATGGTGTGGTCTGTGTGATTTCTCTTCATTCTGGTTGATGGTGTGGTCTGGCTGTTTGGTTTAAGTTTTTAACCCTTTGATTCCTGCACCCTGTCACCAGCACCCTGCATTGCCAATCATGCCAGCAAAGGAAAACCTAACCCTTTGATTCCCTCACCCTATCTACCAGCTTCCTGCAGGAAGCTAGTGGATAGGGTAAGGGAGTCAAAGTGTTAAGTTTTTGTAGTTGGTGGATAGGAAATGGGAATCAAAGAGTTAATGTTACACTGGTGTTACAAATGAAAACTGTTATATGATTTCCCTTCATTATGGTTTGTAATGTGGAGTTGGTGCTTGACAAGAAAAAATGTTTATTGCAATAGTGTAGGCTTGGTGTTTGGAAAGAAAAAAAAAGTGAAATTTTATATCTTTTGTCGGTGCTTAATAACCAGTGTATTAGTTGATATTTGTAGGTTATCTGTCAGTCAGTGTGGGATTTGTGTTTTGCTTGTTAACAACTTTGCTGGTAGAGTTTTAACATTGCTGTGATTATCCTCTACGTACTGGGTGTCTGTGCACATGTAGTTTGTCGACCATCTGTTGTAAGTCTGTTTGTCTGTCAGTGTTGTCTGTTGTGAGTCTGTTTGCCTGTCAGTGTTGTCTGTTGTGAGTCTGTTTGTCTGTCAATGTTGTCTGTTGTGAGTCTGTTTGTATGTCAGTGTTGTCTGTTGTGAGTGTGTTTGTATGTCAGTGTTGTCTGTTGTGAGTCTGTTTGTCTGTCAATATCGTCTGTTGTGAGTCTGTTTGCCTGTCAATATCGTCTGTTGTGAGTCTGTTTGCCTGTCAATATCGTCTGTTGTGAGTCTGTTTGCCTGTCAATATCGTCTGTTGTGAGGCTGTTTCAATGTCAGTCTGTGTACATGTAGTTTGTTTATTGTCTGTTGTCAGTGTCAGATGTCTGTGTACGCAGGTCTACAGTACTGTCATCACTGTCACACAGTACTGTCATCACTGTCACACATTCATACTGTCCACAGTACTGTCATCACTGTCAACAGTACTGTCATCACTGTCACACAGTACTGTCATCACTGTCACACAATACTGTCATCACTGTCACACAGTACTGTCATCACTGTCACACAATACTGTCATCACTGTCATTGGGTGCTGGAGGGAAGATTTGTTCAAAGCAGAGTGCTCATCTTCCAGTCCCACTACTCTAGTTTATGCAAATGCCAAACTTGTTCCAGCAAATCTTTATGTATGTATGGGGCCTACAGTCTCCCCATCAAATCTCCACCAGAGACATGATGATGGTTTTCATCTCTGTGAGACTGATGTTGTTGTCTTCCTGTTCATGCTCAGCTCCCAGTGTCACCAGTTTTGTCTGCCTCTTCATTTCTTGGGACAGCACATTGTGAGGGGATCTACTGCAGTGCCTGTCTTGTGCACCTGATGTCTAGCAGTGTTTCTTGTGTGTGTGACAGTTTGCAGTAGTTGTTTTCAGGACTGGCAGGACTGACACGTTGTGGTCAGTTGTCTGACTGATGATGTTTCCTGCGTGACCAGGGACCACTCAGACTGTGTGCTTTGCACAGTGGAGGCCATGTTTGTTACAAAATTAGTAGGTCACGGCGAACAGAGACTAGTTTTTACTTACAGCACAAGTCACAGCTGACACAGATCACTTTTACTTACAGCACAAGTCACAGCTGACACAGATCACTTTTACTTACAGCACAAGTCACAGCTGACACAGATCACTTTTACTTACAGCACAAGTCATTGCTGACACAGATCATTTTTACTTACAGCACAAGTCATAGCTGACACAGATCATTTTTACTTAAAGCACAAGTCATAGCTGACACAGATCATTTTTACTTACAGCACAAGTCATAGCTGACACAGATCATTTTTACTTACAGCACAAGTCATAGCTGACACAGATCAGTTTTACTTACAGCACAAGTCATAGCTGACAGATCACTTTTACTTACAATGAATATCATGGCTGACGGGCAGATTAGTCCTATCTCTCCAATCATGTTGACAACAGTATTCAACAAGCAGATCTTAGATGGCATAGACATCTGTCTTACTTGTCTGAAACATTCCACTGCTGTGCACTTTTAGAAATGACAGTTTGTGTTTTACTGAAAGGTGGTTTTGTTGTTTACCTGTTGATATGTTATTGTGTATAGTTCTGTGTGTATCTTTCCCGTGCTGGATTCCAGTAGAGATTTGGCTGTTGATATTGTACATAGCAAAAATGATTATTCCAGATAACAGTGTTTTGGTTGTTCTCTTCTATAAATTGCTGCAAAGGAGTAAATTGTTTCCAGTGAGTGGTGTGTGTGTGTGTGTGTGGTGTGTGTGTGTGTGTGTGTGTGTGATGTGTGTGCAATGTGTATTGTTCTATTTCTGCAAAGTGCAAGAAGCATGCATTTGACATGGACTGCACCGTACAAGTGAAAAGATGATCACACATCCTGACATCACAGTCCTTGTTTCACACATCCTGACATCACAAGTCCTTGTTTCACACATCCTGACATCACAGTCCTTGTTTCACACATCCTGACATCACAGTCCTTGTTTCACACATCCTGACATCACAGTCCTTGTTTCACACATCCTGACATCACAATCCTTGTTTCACACATCCTGACATCACAGTCCTTGTTTCACACATCCTGACATCACAATCCTTGTTTCACACATCCTGACATCACAGTCCTTGTTTCACACATCCTGACATCACAATCCTTGTTTCACACATCCTGACATCACAATCCTTGTTTCACACATCCTGACATCACAATCCTTGTTTCACACATCCTGACATCACAATCCTTGTTTCACACATCCTGACATCACAGTCCTTGTTTCACACATCCTGACATCACAATCCTTGTTTCACACATCCTGACATCACAATCCTTGTTTCACACATCCTGACATCACAATCCTTGTTTCACACATCCTGACATCACAGTCCTTGTTTCACACATCCTGACATCACAGTCCTTGTTTCACACATCCTGACATCACAATCCTTGTTTCACACATCCTGACATCACAGTCCTTGTTTCACACATCCTGACATCACAGTCCTTGTTTCACACATCTTTTCTTCCCATCACAGACATTTTTCCTTTTTATTTTCCGTTTCCTTTAATGTTTATTTCATAAACAAATCACAACCGCTTCGATTGTGTGACATGACAGATAATATAAAGAAATGTTGGAATCACAAACAAGATATTTCATTCCATCAAAGTACACCAGAAGATATGTTTCATTCAAAGCACATGACCGGAGACACACATAATTATAATACTACATATATTTCATTCAAAGCACATGACTGGATACACATACAATACTACATTTATTTCATTCAAAGCACATGACCGGATACACACATACAATACTACATATATTTCATTCAAAGCACATGACCGGATACACACATACAATACTACATTTATTTCATTCAAAGCACATGCCCGGATACACACAATACATATATTTCATTCAAAACATGACTGGATACACATACAATACAGGATATACACATACAATACTACATTTATTTCATTCAAAGCACATGACCGGATGTATACACACATACAATACTACATATATTTCATTCAAAGCACGTGACCGGATACACACATACAATATTACATATATTTCATTCAAAGCACATGACCGGATACACACATACAATATTACATATATTTCATTCAAAGCACATGACCGGATACACACATACAATACAGGATACACACATACAATACTACATATACTTCATTCAAAGTACATGATCAGATACACACACATAATACTGCTCCATTACCACACAAGGCACCAAGGTTCTCTGTCAATAATGCTACATTAAGTGACATTGCACAAAGGGTCAGTTGTCCACAGTTGCATTAGTGCATCTGCACTGATGAATCACAAGGGGTCATGTCTGCATATGCATGGGTACACCAGCACTGATAGAGCAGTCTCATCCACTTGCAAAATACACCAGCACTGATACAGTACAGAAATTTATCTGTGCACAAAGAATATGAGCACTGATACAGTACAGGGGTTCATCTGTCTGCATATACAATAGTACACCAGCACCAATGGGGCGCAAATGTTCACCGGTAAACCGATTTAGGAAATCAAACTTTCATCCAATTTCTTTTACTGTTGTTTAAAGCCCAGCCGACTGCGCACAGCCATATCAGGGCTATAACCGCTTCAAAACACACAAAACTTCAACATGAAAAAAAAAAAAAAAAAAAAAAAAAAAGAAAATTAAGTACACGTATCATTGCATTCGCGCACATAATCTAAGGACATGCCCCCGGTGCAGGACCATTCCGTCCGATTTATCGCACAGGGGAGATTTAAAAAAGACACCTGAATACAAATATAAGCATACATAAGGACACCAAAACATATAAAAACAGGCATAAATTACCTAAAACTGCTTCCGCATATCTCACCTCCTTAGAGCCAAAAATGCACTTAATACATGTACCCAATTATCAATCTGAAGAAAAAGCACGTAAGACTTTATCGAAAAAATACAGGTGAATGGACCATTAAGGCAGAAAATAAGTAGAAATGACAGAAAGCAAGGCAACAAGGCAGAAACAAAGAGTGACAGAAAAGAGGAAATATCTAGCACAGAATTTCCAGAAGGTGGGGATACTATTTATACTGAAAGAGCCCCGGCAACCCAACAGGGGGTTTTCATCCAATTATGAAAGCTTAATGTGATTCATACAGTGACCACAATACATCAATGTGCCACCAAACACGTCTGTAAGCTGCTGCCACACACATCCGACAGCTTTCTTTCCAAATTCCTATAAATTTCATCAAACTATCAGCCATCTTTGTCAATTTCTCTCTACACCTTTATTCAAACTATCAGCCATCTTTGTCAATTTCTCTCATATACCTTTATTCAAACTATCAGCCATCTTTGTCAACTTCTCTCTACACCTTTCATCAAACTATCAGCCATCTTTGTCAATTTCTTTACACCTTTCATCAAACTATCAGCCATCTTTGTCAACTTCTCTCATACACTTTTCATCAAACTATCAGCCATCTTTGTCAATTTCTCTCTACACCTTTCATCAAACTATCAGCCATCTTTGTCAATTTCTCTCTACACCTTTCATCAAACTATCAGCCATCTTTGTCAATTTCTCTCTACACCTTTCATCAAACTATCAGCCATCTTTGTCAACTTCTCTCTACACCTTTCATCAAACTATCAGCCATCTTTGTCAATTTCTTTACACCTTTCATCAAACTATCAGCCATCTTTGTCAATTTCTCTCATACACTTTTCATCAAACTATCAGCCATTTTTGTCAATTTCTCTCTACACCTTTCATCAAACTATCAGCCATCTTTGTCAATTTTTCTCATACACCTTTCATCAAACTATCAGCCATCTTTGTCAATTTTTCTCATACACCTTTCATCAAACTATCAGCCATCTTTGTCAATTTTTCTCATACACTTTTCATCAAACTATCAGCCATCTTTGTCAATTTCTCTCATACACCTTTCATCAAACTATCAGCCATCTTTGTCAATTTCTCTCTACACCTTTCATCAAACTATCAGCCATCTTTGTTAACTTCTCTCATACACGTATTACATTTATCTGACCAAGTTACTGTAAATGTTATCAAACTATCATTCAGCCATCTTTGTGAGAGTCTCCTATATACTTTTTACTTTTTTCTTATTTTATTTTGTTTCTGATTTTTAATCAATATTTTTAAAAGTCATTTTACACAAATTTCATTTTATCATTTGTGTATACATACAAACACATTGCCAAATAAATCAGATGCAAAACTCAACTATTTCATTCCATGAAGACAAGCACAACAATTAATACAAACACATTGCCAAATATGCAAAACTCCATCATGTCATTCCATGAAGAAAAACACAACAATCACACAAACACACTGTCAGATAAATGCAAAACTCCACTATGTCATTCTATGAAGACAACACAACAATTACATCAAATACATTAGAGACAACTGTTCCAGTGACTTTTGCCCTGATCACCCATGGTACATGTATTGTCAAACTGTGCAATGACTAATACACTTGACAACTTACGCCGTATTACAAATTATGAGACCCAGCCTGTTTTCCCAGCAGATTACATCCTGACCCCTGTCTGATCTCACACCAAGATACACACATGTCTTAATAACTGAATGGAAAATTGCCACAATTTTTTGTCTGAAAGTTCCTGTTCAAAATTTTCACAACTTTATTAATTTAAGAGTTTATACCTTTGCAACCTCATGGGCATTCACATTTACGCATAACTTTTTTTTTTTTAAACAGCTCAAGGTTCCATTAAATCTATAAAAATGCCAATTTATTGAAAACTTGCCCAGCTCAAAATTGATAACAGCAATGTATTTTTCAATTTCATATCTTGTTTTCAGAAAATTTTAAACAGTTGAAAAGATTGGAAATTTTTCTTAAGCTTGTATATATATATATATATATAGAAAGTACATAAAAAATTTTGCAGCAAGATTGACAAAATACCTGACTGAAAACAAGTATCTGGATATGTCAGTCCAAAAGGGAGGCATACCAGGAATGCCTGGATGCTTGGAACATGCCACGTTGATTTGGGATGCCATCCAAAAAGCAAGAACAGAGAAGAGAGACATTGACGTAGTTTGGCTTGATCTGGCGAATGCATATGGATCAGTTCCACACGATATGATCCAGCTGGCTCTTGAAATGTATCACATCCCAGAAAACATCCGAACAATGCTGAGGAAGTATTTCCAAGGGTTCTCAATGCGGTTCTCTACCAAAGAATACACCACGGACTGGATAGACCTAGAGGTGGGCATTGCAATGGGCTGTGCAATCTCTCCCATACTGTTCGTGTTAGCAATGGAAGTCATCTTGAAAGCTGCAATGAAGAGTTCAGGTCCAGTGAATCTGGGAGATGGATACCAGATGCCTCCTCTGAAAGCTTTCATGGATGACACAACAGTCTTGTCCACGGATGAGGAAGAGACACACCGAATCTTAAAGCAGCTGGATGAGCTGGTGGCCTCTTCAAGAATGAGGTTCAAACCTAAGAAATCCCGAAGTCTCTCACTGCGAAAAGGAAAAGTGGCAGATTCAGTCAAATTCATGGTAGCCAACCAAGCCATCCCCACTGTCACAGAAGAGCCAGTAAAAAGTCTCGGAAGATGGTATGATGACTCCCTGAAAGACACACAAAGGGGATGTGAAACCAAGCAAACAGCAGAAGAAGGCCTGAAGAAAATAGATAACTGCGGACTGCCAGGCAAATACAAAGTCTGGTGTCTACAGTTCATGCTGATACCAAAGCTGCTGTGGCCACTGCTAATCTATGACATTTGCACCAGCACAGTCGAGGCAATGGAAGCCAAAATCAACAAATACACAAGAAAATGGCTCGGTGTCCCACCTGGTCTCACTGATGTTGCATTCTACTGTCGTCAAGCAATGCTGAAGCTACCTCTTAAATCCATAGTGGAGGAATACAAAGTTGGAAAAGCAAGACTGTTGAGCATGCTGGAGGAATCGGAAGACAACATCGTGAGATCAGTTCATCCAAAGCTGAGAACTGGCAGAAAGTGGAAAGTCCAAGAGGCTGTAAACAATGCCAAGAGAAACCTCAGCATCAAAGAAATAATTGGACACACGCAAACCAACAGACAGGGACTGGGAGCAACAAAAATGCAGTGGTGGTCCAAAGCCAAAGGGAAGGAAAAAAGAGACATGATCATACAGGAGTTGAAGGAAGAAGAAGATGTCAAAAGAGTGCAGAAGGCAGTCCAGCAAGGTCAACAGGGGCAATGGACAACATGGGACAGTGCACTCCAAAGAAGTCTCAGCTGGAACGATATGTGGCACATGGCTCCTCTAAGGATAAGCTTCCTCCTCAGATCTGTATATGACCTGCTCCCCTCGAATGCAAACTTAGTGAAATGGGGGAAATCAGACGACCCAGCATGTCCGCTCTGTCAGAAGAAACAAACAGTGGAACATGTCCTAAGCTCTTGCAAAGTAGCGCTAGCCCAAGGAAGGTATACATGGAGGCACAACCAAGTTCTGAAAGTGATCACAGATGTGGTTAGCGAAAAAACCATGACCCCAAACGCACCAATTGCTATGACAACGTTCTACAAAGCAGGAGGGAAACAGGTCTGGCCCGAAAGTGCTACGACAACCAGCACATTGCAAAAGGGTCTTCTGGATGGAGCAGTCGACTGGGAGTGTACAGCAGACCTCCCAGAGTGGAGAAATTACCCAGATGTCATCAGCAAGACAGGCATGAGACCAGACATCGCTCTCCACTCTGACTCCTCGAAACAAGTGATTCTGATAGAACTCACTGTGCCATACGAAAGCAGAATGGAAGAAGCACATATCTACAAGACCGAAAAATACGCCGGTCTTGCCAGCATCCTGAAGAAAGCAGGTCTGCGGGTCAAAATCTTCGCCATAGAGGTCGGGGCAAGAGGGTTTGTGGGCACCTCCGCTTATGATCTCATGAAACAACTCGCCATTTCTGGGAAGAAGAGGACTAGAGCCCTTAAAGCGATGGCAGAGGCAGCAGAAAGGAGCTCAAGCTGGATCTGGGCAAGGAGGAACCAAAAGTGAACTTCATAAGGACTAAATTCCCTACAGATGATGTGTGCCCCGTTAGCACATTGGTAAAACCGCGTACCGCAGTTCTGAAGCGCAGAATCGCCCAGGTTCGCTCCCCGGCGTGGGAAAAAAAAAAAAAAAAAAAAAAAAAAAAAATAGACAACAGCAGAAGGGCATCCAGGAGTCATGACCTGGATGTGGCCCGGCCCCCCGAGAGTGTAAGGAATTCAGGGCCGAAACACTTGTCTAAAGGGGGTTACTTCTCTGAAGACCTTCTGTTGTCTAGCTCTCCATAGAGTTTCTTTCTACCTATATATATAGAAAGTACATAAAAAATTTTGCAGGTAACAAAATAAAATCAAAGGTTTTGTCAGATTGTAGCTTGCATCATGTTAAGAAAGCATGAATGATTTGATGAAGATTAATGACGATATATTTGTACATCTATTGTTGGTTGTCTCTTGTAAATGTCTCCTGAACTGTTCAATATGTGCACATTTCCAAAATATATGTTCAATGCTGTCCCTCTCTCTTCTACAAAACTAACATTTGCCATCACCTGTTACATCCACATGTGATAAAACAATACTTGTTGTTGACATTCTATGTACTAACCTTATCTGGAACCACTTTAATTTAAGTTCTTTAACACGCTGACTTTGTCTAAACATTTATTTCTAGTTTATATCTTTATGAAATTTATCATTCCACTTTTCACAGAATTTTGACTTCTTTTCGTCATGAATTAAATTATCATAGTATATCCTTGCTCCTCTGTTCACTGAGTTTAAAAGTGTAAAATACCGTGGTATCACAGCTGTTTCATTACAACTAACATGTATGCTTAATTGATTCATAAAATTTTTCATTTTCTAATAAATGATGCACAGGTGAGAAAATTTGTTCACATGTTAATCTAGCAACAAATTCATCACAGATTACATAAGTTTTGTCATCTTTACATAAATCTGTGATACAGCACAAACTGTTAAGAATCCATTCGTTTCATCTCAGTAAAACGTACACACACACAAAAAACAATGGTTCTGCAAGAATATCAGCAGCACTCATGGGTTTAACACTAGTGCCAAATTTTCTGTTCGCTTGAAACATTTGCAGCCAGAAAGCGTTCCCACTAACTAAAGTTGACAGAAAACTTGCACCATATTTCTCCATAACTGCTAGTTTCGCTTTAAGAGCATTTATAACTGATTTCCGTTTATATGTTGAAGGTTTTAATTTCCTTATTCAGCCTATCTTTTGCTATTTACGTCTTTCTTACTAAGTTACTGTAAATGTTATCAATCTACTGGACACACCTCTTTCATACAATATCACCATACACAAAAGTACACACCTCTTTCATACAATATCACCATACACAAAAGTACACACCTCTTTCATACAA
This sequence comes from Monoplex corrugatus, assembly GCA_030674185.1. Taxonomy (NCBI): domain Eukaryota; kingdom Metazoa; phylum Mollusca; class Gastropoda; order Littorinimorpha; family Ranellidae; genus Monoplex; species Monoplex corrugatus. The sequence goes on from JAPXFY010000022.1 coordinate 69,779,593, forward strand.
TATCATCATACACAAAAGTACACACCTCTTTCATACAATATCACCATACACAAAAGTACACACCTCTTTCATACAATATCATCATACACAAAAGTACACAATTCTTTCATACAATATCACCATACACAAAAGTACACACCTCTTTCATACAATATCATCATACACAAAAGTACACAATTCTTTCATACAATATCATCATACACAAAAGTACACAATTCTTTCATACAATATCATCATATACAAAAGTACACAACTCTTTCATACAATATCACCATACACAAAAGTACACAATTCTTTCATACAATATCACCATACACAAAAGTACACAATTCTTTCATACAATATCTCCATATACAAAAGTACACACCTCTTTCATAACAGTAAATATCTCCACACACAAAAGTACCTAACTTTTTCACACAACATCACCAAACACAACCTCTCTTTCACAAAATATTACCACACATCTTAAAGTAATTGCTGTCATGGCGTGTTTGCATACAACTTAAACTGCACAATCTGATGCATTCTGGACCAGTTTTAAGCGCTTCAGGACAGACACAAAGAGCATTTTTTAACATAGAAATCAACAGACACACATGGATTCTAACATTGCAATATCTTTCTCTTACTCTGTGTACATGTGTGTGTGTGTGTGTGTGTGTGTGTGTGTGTGTGTGTGTGTGTGTGTGTGTGTGATCAGTCTCACAACCTATAACAAATCATCTCATCTATTTAAAAGTGTGTTATGTCTTACCCTGCTGCATCGTTCAGTAATGGAAAAAGTGTACAGAACTTACAATCATGTCTCCTCAACTTTGTCTTGATAAACACAAAGATGATGATTCTAAGGGGAATGTCTGCAGCCTTCAGAGAAATCCATTTAGAAAACTGCACAATTTTACGATGATGATACTAAGGAAAATGTCTGTAGTTTTCAGAGAAATCCATTTTGAAAACTGCACAATTTCTTTTCTAGACAATCCCTGAATCACTTTCAGTCGCTTTCTCAGCGTTCATTTACATTTCAAATACAACACATGTACAACAAAAATGCTTACTGAATAAAGCGATCTTTTCAGTTGTTGTTGTTGTTGTTGTTGTTGTTGTTGTTGTTGTTGTTGTTGTTGTTGTTTCTGTCTGTCAGAAGTCACAGCACTGCAGTGAAGAAACAGATGGAAGCAAAGGCCCCAAAATCAGACTGCGTCACATTAGTATTAACATGACCCTGACTTTTAAAGGTCATTCATGTTCACCACAATCAACATGACCTGAACTTTATCATCATGACCTTGAACTTTATTGATCACTCATGTGTGACCACAATCAGTACGTCCTTGAACTTCTCTATCAAGGCCAGAAGCTGCGACCTCCTCAGGTTCTCATAGAACATGATCTCCTCCAGGTGGTGCTGGCCGTTGAAGTAGGGAAACAGACGACAGAACAGTTGCAGGTCTTCGCCATTCTTGGCAGCCGGACATTGGAAAACGGCCGCCTTCTCTGCAGCGCCAAGGTTTTTCAGAGGGAAAGAGTTCTGAAGATGCCAGACAGATTTTGTGTCTTCCGCCACGACAGAACCATCACTTGGCACCTTCACACAGAAAAAAAGTTATTTTCTGGTGAACGTATTCAGTAACTAAACTTTCACATACACACATTAATAAGAAGAATGAATAATCAATAATTATTATCAGAATATTAAAACGGGAAATTGAAGAGGCAATCAAAGTAATAGTAATAATAACGATAATGATATCCGTAATGACAGGATTAATAATAATATCCCCCATGGGGATGCCAGGGGCTCTTTCAGTATAAATAATATCACCATCTTCTGGAAATTCTGTGCCAGCAATTCCCTCTTTTCTGTCATTCTCTTTGTTTCTGCCTTGTTCCTTTGCTGTCTGTTGTTTCTTCCTTTCACTGTCTGCCTTGTTGATCCATTCACCTGTACGTGTTTGATAAAGTCTTACGTACTTTCCCTGAGGATTGACAACTGGGTACATGTATAAAGTGCATTTTTTGCTGTAGGGATATGTGATATGCAAAAGCAATTTTAGGTAATTTAAGCCCATTTTCATATCTGTTTCAGTGTCCTTTGTTATATTTTAATTTGTATTCAGATATATCTTTTAAATTGTCTGTGTGATAAGTTGGACAGAGTGGTCAACACCAGGGGCAGGGGCATGTCCATAGGTTACGTGCGCAACTGCACTGATATGTGTACTTTAAATTTTCTGTTCCTTTTCTTCCTGTTTAAGTATTGTGTATGTTTTGAAACCATCAATCATGACTCATCCCATTAAACAGCAATCAGACTCACCATCAATCATGACTCATCCCATTAAACAACTATCAGATCACCATCAATCATGACTCATTTCATAAAACAACTATCAGACTCACCATCAATCATGACTCATTCCATTAAACAACAATCAGACTCACCATCAATCATGACTCATCCCATTAAACAACTATCAGACTCACCATCAATCATGACTCATTTTATAAAACAACAATCAGACTCACCATCGATCATATATATACATTTTATGTTCAAATATTAGATAGTATAATAGCATATCAGGCAACAAATGAATCAATCAAATTTGAATATTGCCTCTTTGGCATATTTATCACAGTTTGTATGGTACTAATACTGATCGAATTCAAGTCATCGTTCAAATCGGCTCTCAACGTGAGCGTTCTCGCTTGCCCTTGTCGCAGGTGGAATCCGTTGTCGTTGAAGTCGATCAGGAGCATGCCGAGTGACGATTGTGACCTATTTTGCATCCGGAGGACGTGGCCAATGAGTCGAAGTCTCCGTTTGCATAGTGTAACGCTGAGACGAGAGAGCTTCGACCGGTTGTAGAGCTCGTCTGTTGAGAGTCAGTCTGGGTAGAAGACGCCAAGTGCTGCTCCTACCATTCTTCGATGCCTCCTGTCTATCGTGTTAGAGAGTGTAGCTGTCAGCGGGAGGCATTCCATGCCATAGCACAGAATGCTCTCAACTGCACTTCGGAAGAGGCGAATCTTTACCCGATCATCGGCTTTCGACGTGAAGACGGGTTTCAGCTTGTTCATCGCGGCCCAGGCCTGACCGAAACGCTCGTCGACAACAGTGGAAGGGGAGGATGTGCTCACTCCGAGGTATTTGAAGTCGCTACACTGCTCGACATGTTCACCACACTGGAAGTTAATGGGCCGAGGCGGGCTGTGCGTCTTGGTTCAGCTTATCTGGAGACCTACTGATGCAGCTTCTTTCTCAAATCGATGGAGGACCCTCTCAGCACTGTCAGGTGATTCACATATGAGTGCAATATCGTCGGCATATGCTAGCGCGCTTAGCTTGATGGCCGGATAATGGGAACTCCGCTTTCTTCTCACAGTGAATCCTTCGTCGTCACATAAAGTTTGTCTGAGGACGTGGTCTTGGACTATGATGAATATGAACGGGGAAAGAGTATCACCCTGCAGTATGCCCGAGCTTGTTGGGAAAGGGTCAGTTTCGCCGTGCTCTGTCCACACTGATGCAGATGTCTCTGTGTACAGCTGTATCACATCTGTGATGACGTCATCAGCACGCCGTACAGTGCCAGAGTTAGAGAGATTGAACGGCGGTTGAGCGAATCAAATGCTTTACAAACATCGACTAACACGATGGTGGCACGCCTCTTCCTCGTCTTGCAAGAATCGATGATGTATCGAAGTGCCATCAACTGTTCCGTTGTCGACCTCCCTGATCTGAATCCACTCAGTACGTGTAGTAGTTTTGGTTTGACGATTGGCTTTATCCGTCCCAGCAGAGCCTTGTTCATCAGCTTAGACAGAGCACATCAATCATGACTCTTTCCATTAAACAACAATCAGACTCATCATCAATCATGACTCATTCCATTAAACAACAATCAGACTCATCATCAATCATGACTCTTTCCATTAAACAACAGACTCATCATCAATCATGACTCATTCCATTAAACAACAATCAGACTCATCATCAATCATGACTCATTCCATTAAACAACAATCAGACTCATCATCAATCATGACTCTTTCCATTAAACAACAATCAGACTCATCATCAATCATGACTCATTCCATTAAACAACAATCAGACTCATCATCAATCATGACTCATTCCATTAAACAACAATCAGACTCATCATCAATCATAACTCATTCCATTAAACAACAATCAGACTCATCATCAATCATGACTCATTCCATTAACCCTTTCGCTGCTATCATGTTTTGCTAAGACACATGCTAAGATTTTTTTCAGAAACAGACAAAAATCACGCTTATTATTTTCAATTGCTTATAATTCAGAAGGCATTGAAGATAGATACATAAAAGTATATATCAAATGAAAGGAAATTGAATGAAGATTGTGTTTATGACAATTTCAAAATGAAATAATGTACCAGAGTGTCACATGTACTCTTTGAAATGCAATAAAAAAATGTTAAAGTCAATGATGATGTAATCAAGTGATGCAGGAGCTCACAAGCAGTTTATAGCACACTTTGATTTGAAGATATAGACTGTACAAAGGTCAGAAAGCAGTGTCCAGCCACAATATAAGCACAGCCTAGCCACACATAAAATGAAAGGGTTTTATCTCCCAGTGTCTATCCCCAGTAAAAACGCTTCTGAGTGTGGTAGTTCTGGAAGCAGTCTTCTAAACACAGTCCTCTCCTTCCCCTCTTGCTCCCCTTCCCCTTCTAGCAGGCCCAGCAACAGCAGGTCCAGCAACAGCAGGTCCAGCAACAGCAGGTCCAGCAACAGCAGGTCCAGGCCGAACATCATCACCATGCTGCATTACCATACCTGTAGCACAGTGAAAGCAAGGATTCAAATTTCCACATATTTTATGAAATAAAAAAAAGTCACACACACACACACACACACACACACACACACACACATACATACACACACACACACACACTGACATATGTAGCATGCTACTCCCCCATGCCACGCCCCCTTTCATTTTCCTCAAGCAAACACTGCAAAGAAACCCAGTGAGTACTGCTTCTACCAAAGTGACTTCATTACAACATTGTTTCTGTCAGTATTATCACTGAATGCTTTCAATTTCCTATAAAAAGTCACACCAACAGTCTCTCTCTCTCTCTCTCTCTCTCTGTCTCTCTTTCTCTCTCTCACACACACACACACACACGCACACCCCTCTGCTCCCACCCTACTCCTCACTTAAACACACACAGGCCATGGAGATAGTAGCCTACTCCTCACACAAACACACAAAGGCCAGGGAGATAGCACAGGGCAGAAAAACAAATCATCAACAAGACACACACAGCGTGGCTGACAACGAGCGAGCGACGAGTGACACGCCCACAGGTCGAACACACTGCCCACTCGGTCACTGGCTCGCTCGCTGACCAGGCCCAAACAAAGGGCTCAGCCATACAATACACACACTTAGCTGTTCTATTTATAAATATACTGAGAAGAAAGCAATACAATCATGTTATAAAATGAATAAAGCTCTCAAATACACCTACCTGCATCTGGAACAATCGGATCTCCATAGGCCTACTCTGATTCAGACGATCAGTCACCCAAAGATTCTTCCACATCAAAATCTGGGTGGTTGGCATCAACTTCACGAAGTTCGAAGCCAGCTGGCTTGAAGTCTTCATCTCCACTGTCTTGATCTCGAAAAATCGCTTCAATTACTTCTGCAACTGTGTAGGTTCGTTGTAGGGCAGCCATAGCGCTTCAAAAACTGAAAGCTCAACTTCGTAGCACCTTGCCAATCAATCGTGATAAATTATGCAAATGATCTAAATAACTTGAACAAACGGCACTCAAAGAGCGAAGATTGTCAAGGGACCTAATCAAATCATAAATAGAACGATTCTGTGATATGCTAGACAAAAAGAGAAAGAGTGTTTGATACGGGACGATCCGCGATCGTCAACAGAGCACTGCAGACGACGGTTTCTATGACGAGCGTCACTCGTCAACAGCGCAGTGAAGAGATTAAACAACAATCAAACTCATCATCAATCATGACTCATTCCATTAAACAACAATCAGATATTGGAACTGACTGAAAAATAAAAATCTCTGAAAACTAATGGTTTTCGGGGGCAAGCACCTTCAACATTTTTTTTCCATGAACCAAAGTCCAAGCAATCTGGGGGTTGTGCTGGGTTTAAAAAGATCTGAAGTCATTTATATCTTAAAGTCAGAAATGCAATGACCAAGGGACACATACACACACACACACACACACATACACACACACACACACACACACACACACATACACACAGACCACACACACACATACACACACACACATACACACACACACACACACACACACATACACACACACACACACACACACACACACACACACACACACACACACATCAAGTGGAGCACAGCTGTTTACAGCTGTCACACAACCTGTCAACCCACAACGTCAAGTGGAGTACAGCTGTCACATAACCTGTCAACCACAATGTCAAGTGGAGTACAGCTATCACACAACCTGTCAACCACAATGTCAAGTGCAGTACAGCTATCACACAACCTGTCAACCACAATGTCAAGTGGAGTACAGCTATCACACAACCTATCAACCACAATATCAAGTGGAGTACAGCTATCACACAACCTGTCAACCACAATGTTAAGTGGAGTACAGCTGTCACACAACCTGTCAACCACAATGTCAAGTGGAGTACAGCTATCACACAACCTGTCAACCACAACGTCAAGTGGAGTACAGCTATCACACAACCTGTCAACCACAATATCAAGTGGAGTACAGCTATCACACAACCTGTCAACCACAATGTCAAGTGGAGTACAACAGTCACACAACCTATCAACCACAATATCAAGTGGAGTACAGCTGTCACACAACCTGTCAACCACAATGTTAAGTGGAGTACAGCTATCACACAACCTGTCAATCACAACGTCAAGTGGAGTACAACAGTCACACAACCTGTCAACCACAATGTCAAGTGGAGTACAGCTATCACACAACCTGTCAACAACAATGTCAAGTGGAGTACAGCTATCACAAAACCTGTCAACCACAACGTCAAGTGGAGTACAGCTGTCACACAACCTGTCAACCACAATATCAAGTGGAGTACAGCTGTCACACAACCTGTCAACCACAACGTCAAGTGGAGTACAACAGTCACACAACCTGTCAACCACAACGTCAAGTGGAGTACAGCTATCACACAACCTGTCAACCACAATCAACTAAGCTGTGAACATCTACAGCCCAAAGCAGGCCAAGGTCAAACAGAATGGAACCTGAACCACCATCGCAGCATGCTGTGACCATTCTACCTCCAGTGACGGCGACTTGGACAGCTGTTTACCCAGGGCAGAGGCCGAGGACAGAGCGTGCGTCAAGATGGGGTGTGAGGGGCCGATGCTCTCGTCGCTGTTCACCGACGCCACGTCCGACATGCTGGGCGCTCGCTCCAGGTTGGAATGGTCCTCCATTACGTAGCGGAAAAATGACTCTTCTTCAACCTGTAACAGTTACAACAGACAGCCTGAAAAGGTCCTTGTTTACACACACCTGTAACAGTCATAACATGGACACTGGAAAAGTCCTCATGGGGACAGGAAAAGTCTATGGGTATTGGAAAAATCCTATGGGGAATGGAAAAGTCCTCATGGGCATTGGTAAAGTCCTCATGGGGACAGGGAAAGTCCTATGGGGATTGGAAAAGTCCTATGGGGGATTGGAAAAGTCCTCATGGGGACTGGAAAAGCCCTCATGGGGATGGGAAAAGTCCTCATGGGTATTTAAAAAGTACTCACGGGGATTGGAAAAGTCTTATGGGGATTGGGAAACATCCTGGGGATGGGAAAGTCCTATGGGGATTGGAAAAGTCCTCATGGGGATTGGAAAAGTCTTATGGGGATTGGAAAAGTCTTATGGAGATGGGAAAAGTCCTATGGGGATTGGAAAAGTCTTCATGGGGATTGGAAAAGTCCTATGGGGATTGGAAAAGTCCTCATGGGGATTGGAAAAGTCTTATGGGGATTGGAAAAGTCTTATGGAGATGGGAAAAGTCCCAGGGATTGGAAAAGTCTTATGGGGATTGGAAAAGTCTCATGGGGATTGGACAAGTTTTATAGGGATTGGAAAAGTCTTATGGGGATTGGAAAAGTCCTCATGGGGATTGAAAAAGTCTTATGGGATTGGAAAAGTCTTATGGGGATTGGAAAAGTCCTATGGGGACAGGAAAAGTCATCATGGGGATCGGAAAAGTCCTCAAAGGGATTGGAAAAGTCCTCTATCACATACTTGTAACAGGAAACTGTCAGGAGAGCTGTAAAGCAGAAGGTCCACAGAGGGACCCCCCTCCCTCCACCATTCACATCCTACAGCGCATTCAAAACAATGCTGTACGCCTTGTACTCAAAAAGAAAAAAGCTGACCACATATCTCCTCTCCTGGCACAACTTCACTGGCTCCCTGTATCAAAGCACATACAGTACAAACTAGACACCATGTGCTACAAAAGCCTCAATAACGCAGCCCCCGATTACCTGTCAAGCCTACTTGAGATCTATGTTCCCTCACGTACCCTCCGCTCTGCCTCCGATCCTCTGACTCTTCGCTTTCCACGCACTAAGCTCAATACCTATGGTCCACGAGCCTTCTCTGTTTCTGGTCCACTTTCCTGGAACAAACTTCCTCTCTCAGTCCGTCAGCAACCTACTTTTGTCTCCTTCAAGTCCGCTCTCAAAACTCACCTTTTCTCCTCTGCATAAAATCCTGACCTCACTCAATCCCCTCTGCAGCCTGTCTCCACTCGGAGGGGAATCACATTGGAATATATAATTGTATATAATACGCTCTATAATTTTCCATTGCTTTTATTCTTTCTCCCCATTTATAGCCGTGTGCATATGTGTGTGTGTGTGTGTGTGTGTGTGTGTGTGTGTGTGTGTGTGTGTGTGTGTGTGTGTGTGTGTGTGTGTGTTCGTGCGTGCGTGCGTGTGTGTGCGTGCGTGCATGTGTGTCTGTTTTAACGCTTAGATTTGATTTTATCAAGATTTTGCGCTATGTAAATAAAATATTGTATTGTATTGTATTGTACCTCCAACAAGTGTTTCAGTCCTAAACTCCTTACTGTCTAAGGGACCAGGCCGCATCCAGGTCATGACCCCTTAATGTCCCTCTGCTGTCACAAGAAACACAGTGACTGGAAAAGTCCTCCATCATACAGTGGAGCAAAGATTTCTGTCAACAGTCAACACATGGAAAACTGGAAAAGCCCTCATAATGACTGGAAAAGTCCTCCATCATACAGTGGAGCAAAGATTTCTACCTGTCAACAGTCAACACATGGAGACTGGAAAAGTCCTCAAGGAGACTGGAAAAGTCCTCCATCATACAGTGGAGCAAAGATTTCTACCTGTCAACAGTCAACACATGGAGACTGGAAAAGTCCTCAAGGAGACTGGAAAAGTCCTCCATCATACAATGGAGCAAAGATGTCTACCTGTCAACAGTCAACATATGGAGACTGGAAAAGTCCTCAAGGAGACTGGAAAAGTCCTCCATCATACAGTGGAGCAAAGATTTCTATCTGTCAACAGTCAACACATGGAGACTGGAAAAGTCCTCCATCACACACTGGGGCAATAATTTGTACCTGTAAACAGTCAACACATGGAGACTGGAATAATGTGGATCAGTGGCACAGTGGTTAAAATCACATAAAACCACATGCCCAAGACATGAATTATTATCATTATTATTATCGTTTACAGCCCAGCCGACTACACGAGCCATATAAGGGCTATAACCATTACAAAATGTACACAGTATCTTGACGACCCTGAAAAAGAATCGGAAAAGAAAATTACACATAACAATCATTCGCGCACATAATCTAAGGATATGTCCCTGACATTGACCATTCCATCCAATTTATAACCAGAAGGTTTAAAACAACAACAAGTGAATATGAAGAAAAACATAACACACTGTAACATAAACAACGGCCTTATTTACCTAAAATGGCCACTGCGCATCACATTTCCTTAGAGCCAGAAATACAGTTAATTCATGTTCCTAATTATCAATCCTGATAAAAACTATGTAAGGCTTTATAGAATACATTCAGGTGAATGGACCAGCAAGGCTGGAAATGATAGAAAGAGACTACAGAAAGCAAAGGAATAAAGGAGAAACAAAGAGAGTGACAAAAAAGAGGAAATTTCTAGCACACAATTTCCACAAGGTGGGGATCTCTTTATACTAAAAGAGCCCCATACACCCCCATGTTGGACAGGACATGAGTGATCTTGGTTCAAAGATCAGATGGAACCTACCCCCCGAGATAGTCTTTCATGTGAGAAGACAAACGGATTTCACACGTCACATGAAGAATCACTGGACGAAATAAAACTTGACACGCAGCAAGCACGATGGTCAACTCACAGAAGTGGAAACAGAATTGAAATATTTTCAGAACTGGGAAATGAGGGAGATATATCTTTGAGACAGCCCTAACATCTGTCTGATCGAAGACTGGAAAGTAAGAGAACAGTAATGATAAATGTCTCTCAGTCTCAGTCTCACCTGGACATTGGATGAGGCAGAATCGACCATGGAGGAGCCGACGCTGCCAGTGAGGGAGGCAGGTGGCCGGCATTTGGGGACAAAGTAGATGTATTTGTGCATCTGGATCAACAGTCTCCTCTGGAGTAACCAGATCACCATCAGCACACGCTGCTGTTGAACCTGTAAACACAATCAGTGTATGTATCATCAGCCACTAGCCATGGCTATTGTATAATTATGTAAATACACACATATGTCATAGTCATCATTAGTAGTAGGCCTCCTTCGGTCATGACTGACCATGGACAAAGTACATCCGTTCTAATGTCTGGATGGGCTGTCTGCTTGGTCCAAGCAGCGTCGCCTGTGACTGTACAGACCAATGCGAGAGAGGCAGTCTCTGTCGCAGCGGTCGCATGTGTATGCTGATGCTGGTCTGTTGGCTGTCATCCCTTTTCTGCAAACTCGCTTTTCTGCTGCAGCAGCTGACAGTTTGTCCTCACCAATCCGCACCTGTTTCTTGAGAGTAGTTCTCCAGCTGTTGCGGTCGTCTGCGAGGTCCTCCCAGGACTCAGTGTTGATCTCAAGCGCCTTCATGTCACGCTTGCAAACGTCTTTGTATCTCAGCTGTGGGCGGCCAATGTTTCTCTGCCTTGTGGCAAGCTCACCATAAAGGATGTCTTTTGGGATGCGACCATCTTCCATGCGGCGAACGTGGCCCAACCAGCGCAGCCGACGCTGTCTCAGCATGGTATGCATGGTTGGGAGGCCAGCGCAGGTTAGGATTTCGGTGTTGGTCACCTTGTCTTGCCAGGAAATGCCAAGTATGCGCCGTAGGCTTCTCAGGTGGAAGGTATTGAGCCTTTTCTCCTGATGAGCATGCGTGGTCCACGCCTCGCTGCCATACAGCAAGGTGCTGAGGACACAGGCGTTGTATACAGCCATCTTTGTCTTTGTGGTCAGCTTGGGATTTGTCCAGACCCTTTGTGTGAGGCGGGCTAGTGTTGTGGCTGCCTTCCCGATCCTCTTGTCGACCTCTGTGTCAAGGGAGAGGTTATCGGTGATGGTGGACCCAAGATATGTGAATTGATGGATGGCTTCAAGCTCGTAGTCATCAATGGTGATGGCTGGTGGAGATGGCGTGTCTTGGCCCAGGACGTTTGTCTTCTTAAGACTGATGGTCAGACCAAAATCTTTGCAGGCCTGGGAGAAGGGGTCCATTAGTGACAGCAAGTCCCGCTGAGTATGGGTCACAACTGCGGCATCGTCGGCAAATAGCATGTCTCTGATGAGGGCTTCACAGACCTTTGTCCTTGCTCTGAGGCGGGCGAGGTTGAAGAGCCTGCCATCTGATCTGGTCCGCAGGTGGATCCCTTCTTGCGCTGTGCTGAACGCATGCCTCAGGAGGAGAGCGAAGAAGATTCCAAAGAGGGTTGGGGCCAGGACGCAGCCTTGTTTCACACCGCTGCGTACGTCACATATGTCATAGTCATCATTACAATAATAATAATTATGACATTTATACATCATAAGGCGCCAAATCTTGATTCCAGATTCAAATCAAGGTGTGCACTCTCATTATTCACCAAAGCATTCACCAAAAATGACAGAAAATCCACAGCCCAAAATACACATCAACTGGAAGGGGGAAGACAGGAGGGGAGTAAAGAGTGTGACCCTGACCCCATTTGTCATTCTCCCTGTCACACACACACACACACACACACATACCACACACACACACACACACACACACATGCGCACACATGTATACACACACACACACTCACACACATGCACACACACACCACTCACACAGATGCACGTACACACACAAATGTACACACACACACACACACACAAACACATACACACTCACACACACATGCGCACACACACACATGCACATACACACACACACACATGCATATACATACATACACACACACACACACACACACACGCACGCACACACACATGCACATACACACACACAGACACATGCACATACACACACACACACAAACACACACACACACACAAACATTATTTCAGTGCTGTCAACACAAACAGCTTTTATTATTCATCATATTATAATTATTCATATTCATTTTGTTACCATGGATTTTACCATGTAATGTGGCGTGCACTCTCCCGTTCAGGAGCACATCACCATGGTACAGTGCCACCTTCTCCTTTTTGTGGATATTGTGATGTACAGTGCCACCTTTCTCCTTTTTGTGGATATTGTGATGTACACTGCCACCTTTCTCCTTTTTGTGGATATTGTGATGTACACTGCCACCTTTCTCCTTTTTGTGTGATATTGTGATGTACATGCCACCTTCTCCTTTTTGTGGATATTGTGATGTACACTGCCACCTTTCTCCTTTTTGTGGATATTGTGATGTACACTGCCACCTTTCTCCTTTTTGTGGATATTGTGATGTACATGCCACCTTCTCCTTTTTTGGATTGTTGTACATGCCACTTTCTCCCTTTGGATTGTGTGATCACCTTCTTTTTGTGTATTTGTCAGTCACTTCTGTGATGCATGCACTTCTCCTTTTGTGGATTGTGAGACACTGCCATCCTCTTATGTCATGCACCTTTTGTATATGTGTTATGTTTGCATATCGATGCACTTTACACCTGCTGTTTGATTCACTCATTCACTCACTCATTCCTACCTGTAGATGACCTATGTGTGTAGCTTTTAATGGATATTCTGACGCACTTTATACCTGCTGTTTGATTCACTCATTCATTCTTACCTGTAGATGACCTACGTGTGAAGCTTTTAGTGGATATTCTGACGCACTTTACACCTGCTGTTTGATTCACTCATTCACTCACTCATTCATTCACTCATTCCTACCTGGGGATGATCCACCGCACTGGTCATACTCCACAGCTGCGTGGGCAAGGAGAAGTCAGCGAGGATGACATGAAGCGATTTGCCAGGAAACTCCTCCACAAAATCCTCCACCATGTTGGAGTTGACCAGCGTGTTGGCCGTTGCTGACAGCATGTACTCGTTTTGCTCGCACATGGGGTAGATGACGATGGCTTTGCCCCAATACAGCAGGTGACATGCTAGCTGGAACACCTGAAGACATAAACATAAACACAGGTAGATGACGATGGCTTTGACAAAGCACAATAGATGACATGCTAGCTGGAACACCTGGGGACAAAAACATAAACATAGGTAGATGACGATGGCTTTGACAAAATATATCAGTGAGATGCTAGCTGGAACACCTGAGGACAAAATCATAAACACAGGCAGATGATAATGGCTTCGACAGAAAACAATAATGACACACTAGATGGAACAACTGAAGGAAAATAATTTATATAGACAGACGATGATGGTTTTGATCCGATACAACAGGTGAAACACTTGTTGGAACACCTGGAATACAAGTTAAAGATACAAACATCTAGGGGAAAATATATAAATATATATATATATCCATCTATGTATCTCTCTCTCTGTACGTATCTATCGCTCTCTCTCTCTCTCTCTCCACACATTCATATATACATATATATATATATACACACACACACACACGAGGGTACTTTCCAGTAGAATGAGACCACGTCTGTACAGCTTGAAAACGCATTTACAGAAAATGGAAAATTATGTCAAAGAAAACGTCAGTCTATGATGTAATTCTGTGCCAAATTTCATTATTCATCTTTGATCCGTGTTACGGTTCTGACACTGTATGTCAAGGTCCTCTCAGATACTGATTTGAAAAATGGCAAAGAAAATGGCGTTTTCAACTGCGGATTATCACAGCTACATCAAGGTACGTGTTGCCCTCGGAAAGAATGCATCCGAAATACTTGCGGACATGAGAGCTTTGGGACAACCTTCTGCTCCTTCGAAAGCAACTGTGTTCAGATGGGTAAAACATTTTGCAAGTGGCCAGGCCAGCACTGAAGACAACAGGGGGAAAATGCAAAAAAAACAAAAAGCGCGATTAGTGGCTAGTGTGAAGGCAATGGTTGATGCTGATTCAAGAGTCAGCCTTGAAGAGATCGCTGATTGTCTCGGCATTCATTCATCGACTGCATCAAGGATCCTAAGAAATCAGCTTGGCTACAGGAAGGTGTCATCAAGATGGATCCCTCATATTTTGACGCCAGAAAATAAGGGGGGTAGGTTACGTTTCTGCCAAGATATGCTGAAAATTTACAAGAACTGCGACCCTAAGCGGCTGGATGAAATTATGACAAGTGACGAAACCTGGGTGTACATGTATGAACCTGGGAGAAAGTCACAGAACAAGGCCTGGGGTTCTAAAGGTGGGATTCCTCCTCAAATCGCTCGTTGTCAACGTTCGCAAAAGAAAGTGTTATACACCATCTTTTTCAACACAAAGGGGATCGTGCTACAGAAACCATGTAAACAAGGAGAGACCATCACCGGAAAGTTCTACAGAGACTCAGTACTGTCTGACATCAAAAAGTTTTATGCAACTTCCCGACCAACCGCAGGCATGAGAGGAATCAAGATTCTTCATGATAACGCACCTGCTCACAAGTCAAGGCTCGTACGAGAACCTTGCAACCGAGAACATCCATACTTTGCCACACCCTGCTAACTTCTCGGACCTTGCACCCTGTGACTTTTACCTGTTTCCACATCTGAAGAAATCACTGGCAGGAAGAAGTTTCAAGAGCCGAGCAGCCTTGGGAACGGCGGTTTTCCAGTGTCTGTCACATATACCCAAAGAAGCCTACAGAGTGGCATTTCTACAGTGGATCGAGTGAATGCAGAAGTGTGTGGCAGCAGGAGGTGAATACTTCGAACAGATGAAATGAATCATTTTATTTGCCGGTGAGTCTTTGACGTATAAGTTTGTCGGTCTCATTCTACTGGAAAGTACCCTCATATATATATATATGTGTGTATATGTGTGTATATGTATATACATATATATATTTTATATTGTATATACACATATATATACATATATATATATATATACATATATATATATATATACATATATATATATATATATATATATATATATATATATATATATATATATATATATATATATATATAGGCGTCCTTCAGTCTCGGAAGACTATGGAGTTGCGCTCTGGGTGTTTATTCTGGTGCAGCGCCGGATGTGGCTGGCCAGTCCGACGCGGGAATGACAGTCCCTGTGGCAGAGGGCACAGATGAAGTCTGACGCTGGTCTGTCTGCCTGGGCTGCAGCCTTTCTTCTCGTTCTCTTTTCCTCGTGCTGCTGAGCGAGTGTCTCTTCGAACTTGGAGAGACCTTTCTGCACAGTCTGTCTCCAGGCTGACCGTTCAAGGGCTGTTGCTTCCCAGTTGTCCTTGTCGATGTTCAAGGCTTTTAGGTCCCTCTTGCACACGTCTTTGAATCGCAGCTGTGGTCTGCCTGTGGGACGTTTTCCCTGCACCAGTTCTCCGTAGAGGAGGTCTTTAGGGATCCGTCCATCGTCCATGCCAACGTGTACATGCTGGTGCATCCAGCTCTTTCCAGGACAGTGTTGTTTGGGACCTTGTCCTGCCAGGTGATGTTTAGAATGCGTCGGAGGCTACGCATGTGAAAAGCATTGAGATTTTGCTCTTGTCGGGCTCGCAAAGTCCAGGACTCGCTGCCATACAGGAGGGTGCTCACGACGCAGGCTCTGTAGATCTGGATTTTTGTGTGCTCAGTCAGCTTCCTGTTGTTCCATGCTTTCTTTGTCAGTCTGGTCATGGTGGTAGCTGCCTTGCCGATGTGCCTGTTGAGCTCTGTGTCAAGTGAGAGGGTGTCTGAGATTGTTGAGCCCAGATAAACAAAGTCATGGACGACATCCAGTTCATGGTCATTGATGCTGATGGCTGGGGGAGAGTCAACATCCTGTCCCATGACCTGTGTTTTTTTCAAGCTTATGGTGAGCCCGAAGTCTTGACAGGCATCGCTGAAGCGAGTCATGAGCTGCTGTAGGTCCTCAACTGAGTGGGCGGTTACTGCTGCGTCGTCTGCAAAGATGAAGTCATGCAGGCACCTCAGCTGGACTTTAGTCTTGGCTCTTAGTCTGGAGAGGTTGAAGAACTTACCGTCTGTCCTGGTTCGGAGGTAGATACCTTCAACTGCAGGACCGAATGCATGTTTCAATATCGCAGCAAAGAAGATTCCAAACAGGGTGGGAGCCAGGACGCAACCCTGTTTCACTCCGCTACGTATGTTGAAGGCAGCTGATGTTGAGCCGTCAAAGACGATGGTGCCTTTCATGTCTTCGTGGAAGGATCTGATGACTGAGAAGTTTGGGTGGACATCCAATCTTGGGAAGGATTTTGAAGAGGCCATCCCTACTGACCAGATCAAAGGCCTTTGTGAGGTCTATGAAGGCAATGAAGAGTGGCTGCCTTTGCTCCCTACATTTCTCCTGAAGTTGTTTGAGGGAGAAGATCATGTCTATAGTGGATCTGTTGGCACGGAACCCGCACTGCGATTCAGGGTAGACGTGCTCTGCGAGTACCTGGAGCCTCTTCAGTACTACTCGTGCAAAGACTTTCCCAACGATACTGAGGAAGGATATGCCGCGATAATTATTGCAATCGCTTCTATCACCTTTGTTTTTGTGCAGTGTGACGACGTTAGCATCCCTCATGTCTTGTGGTACTTCGCCTTCACTCCAACAGAGGCAGAGGATTTCATGCAACTCGGTGATGAGTGTCTCTTTGCAGCACTTCAGTACTTCGGCGGGAATACCGTCTTTCCCTGGTGCCTTGCCAGAGGCAAGAGAGTCCAGGGCTTCGCTGAGCTCATCTTTGGTTGGTTCTCTGTCAAGCTCTTCCAGCTCTGGTAGGCACTCTATGGCATTCAGGGCGTCTTCTGTGACTATTTTTTCCCTTGCATTGCATAGTTATATATAATATATATATATATATATATATATATATATATATATATATATATATAATATACAACACACACATCACTACCTGATGGTGGTGGTGGTGGTAGTGGTGGTGATGACGGTGATGATGATGATGATGATGATGGTGATGGTGATGATGATGGTGGTGGTGGTGATGATGATGATGATGATGATGATGGTGATGATGATGATGATAACAATGCCAATCTGTACAGGTGTGTGGTAATACCTGAGACAGGGACAGGTCGGCCTCTAGTGACAGTGTCTGCAGATTCTTCATGGGCTGGATCACCTTCACCAGGCGGATGAGGGCGGGGGAGGAATCCAGGGGCAGATCATTCAACACTTCCTGCACACTGTGCAAGAGCAGCAGGGCGTGGTACGGCCGCATGGCCAACACCCCTTTCTCCACCTCTTTGGGTTCCAGGTGTAACACCCGTGATCCTGTCACTATCACATGTACCTGTCACACACAATGCTACCTGTCACACACAACGCTACCTGTCACACACAATGCTACCTGTCACACACAACGCTACCTGTCACACACAACACTACCTGTCACACACAACACTACCTGTCACACACAACACCCCTTTCTCCACCTCTTTGGGTTCCAGGTGTAACACCCGTGATCCTGTCACTATCACATGTACCTGTCACACACAATGCTACCTGTCACACACAATGCTACCTGTCACACACAATGCTACCTGTCACACACAATGCTACCTCTCACACACAACGCTACCTGTCACACACAACACTACCTGTCATACACAACAGTACCTGTCACACATAACGCTACCTGTCAAACACAATGCTACCTGTCACACACAACACTACCTGTCATACACAACAGTACCTGTCACACATAACGCTACCTGTCACACAATGCTACCCGTCACACACAATGCTACCTGTCATACACAATGCTACCTGTCACACACAACGCTACCTGTCACACACAACGCTACCTGTCACACACAATGCTACTGTCACACACAACGCTACCTGTCACACACAACACTACCTGTCATACACAACAGTACCTGTCACACACAATGCTACCTGTCCACACAATGCTACCTGTCACACACAACACTACCTGTCATACACAACAGTACCTGTCACACATAACGCTACCTGTCACACAACACTACCTGTCACACACACTACCTGTCACACACAATGCTACCTGTCACACACAACACTACCTGTCACACAACGCTACCTGTCACACACAACGCTAACTGTCACACACAACCTACCTGTCAGACACAACACTACCTGTCACACACAATGCTTCCTGTCATACACAACACTACCTGTCACACACAACGCTACCTGTCACACACAACGCTACCTGTCACACACAATGCCACCTGTCACACACAATGCTACCTGTCACACAAAATGCTACCTGTCACACACAATGCTACCTGTCACACACCATACTACCTGTCACACACAATGCTACCTGTCACACACAACACTACTTGTCACACAAAATGCTACCTGTCACACACAATGCTACCTGTCACACACAATGCTACCTGTCACACATAATACTACCTGTCACACACAATGCTACCTGTCACACATAATACTACCTGTCACAAACAATACTACCTGTCACACACAATACTACCTGTCACACACAATACTACCTGTCACACATAATGCTACCTGTCACACATAATGCTACCTGTCATACACAATGCTACCTGTCACACACAATACTACCTGTCACACACAATGCTACCTGTCACACACAATGCTACCTGTCACACACAATGCTACCTGTCACACACAATGCTACCTGTCACACACAACACTACCTGTCACACATAATACTACCTGTCACAAACAATACTACCTGTCACACACAATGCTACCTGTCACATACAATGCTACCTGTCACACACAATGCTACCTGTCACACACAATACTACCTGTCATACACAACACCACTTGTCACATTCAGTGTTACCTGTTACAACAATACCTGTTACACAATACTACCTGTCACACACAACACCACTTGTCACATTCAGTGTTATCTGTTGCACACAATACTACCTGTCACACACAATGTTACCTGTTACACACAATAATACCTGTCACACACATAATACCTGTTACACACAATAATACCTGTCACACACAATACCACTTGTCACATTCAGTGTTACCTGTTACAACATACCTGTTACACAATACTGTCACATTCAATGTTACCTGTAACACACAATAATACCTGTCACACAAATACCACTTGTCACATTCAGTGTTACCTGTTACAACATACCTGTTACACAATACTGTCACATTCAATGTTACCTGTAACACACAATAATACCTGTCACACACAATACCACTTGTCACATTCAGTGTTACCTGTTACAACATACCTGTTACACAATACTGTCACACACAATGTTACCTGTAACACACAATAATACCTGTCACACACAATACCACTTGTCACATTCAGTGTTACCTGTTACAACATACCTGTTACACAATACTGTCACACACAATGTTACCTGTAACACACAATACTACCTGTCACACACAACACCACTTGTCACATTCAATGTTACCTGTAACACACAATAATACCTGTCACACACAACACCACTTGTCACATTCAGTGTTACCTGTTACAACATACCTGTTACACAATACTGTCACACACAATGTTACCTGTAACACACAATAATACCTGTCACACACAATACCACTTGTCACATTCAATGTTACCTGTAACACACAATAATACCTGTCACACACAATACCACTTGTCACATTCAATGTTACCTGTAACACACAATAATACCTGTCACACACAACACCACTTTTCACATTCAATGTTACCTGTAACACACAATACTACCTGTCACACACAACACCACTTGTCACATTCAATGTTACCTGTAACACACAATAATACCTGTCACACACAATACTACCTTCAGCGAGGCAGATAATGAAAGTTGTGACAAAAGACAATTGAAATCATACTCATACCTGGCAACAACAACAACAACAAACAATAACAACATCATGAAATGACACAAACAACAACGTCACCGCTGACTTTATGCAGCAGACAGAAGTTGACGGACACCCATACACCACCACCACCACAACAACAACAACAACAACAACAACAACAACAACAGACATGAAATGACACAACAACGCGCCCTCTGACCTTATGCGGCAGACTGAAGTTGACGGCCACCATACATGGCAAAGCATGAATGACACACAACAACGTGACTATGACCTAATGCGGCAGACTGAAGTTGACGCACAACAAGGCAACATACAAAACAACAACAACAACAAACTGAAAGACCAACACGACCTTGACTTGCGGCAGACTGAAGTTGACGGCCACCCATACATGGCAACAACAACAACAACAACAACAATAACAACAAGACATGAAATGACACACACAACAACGTGACCTCTGACCTTATGCGGCAGACTGAAGTTGACGGCCACCCATACATGGCAACAACAACAACAACAACAACAAGACATGAAATGACACACACAACGTGACCTCTGACCTTATGCGGCAGACAGAAGTTGACGGCCACCCATACATGGCAACAACAACAAGAACAACAACAAGACATGAAATGACACACACAACAACGTGACCTCATACCTTATGCGGCAGACAGAAGTTGACGGCCACCCAGTGATTGATATAAAGGGAGACGACCCCAGTGTCCACCAAGCTACAGTACACCTGTTTTAGTTCATTGGCTAGCTGACTACTCTGCAGAATCAGGCGGAAGGGACTGGGCGACGCTGAGCTCTCCTGATGAGACTGCACTCACAACAGAAAAAAACAGAATAGACTAGAACAGAATAGTACAGAATAGACTAGAACAGAATAGTACAGAATAGACTAGAACAGAATAGTACAGAATAGACTAGAACAGAATAGTAATAGATAGAACAGAATAGTACAGAATAGATAGAACAGAATAGTATAGAACAGAATAGTACAGAATAGACTAGAACAGAATAGTACAGAATAGACTAGAACAGAATAGTACAGAATAGAATAGAACAGAATAGTACAGAATAGACTAGAACAGAATAGTACAGAAATAGAATAGAACAGAAATGTACAGAATAGACTAGAACAGAATAGTACAGAATAGACTAGAACAGAATAGTACAGAATAGACTAGAACAGAATAGTACAGAATAGACTAGAACAGAACTAAGAGATTAACAGAATAGACTAGAACAGAATAGTACAGAATAGAATAGAACAGAATAGTACAGAATAGACTAGAACAGAATAGTACAGAATAGATAGAACAGAATAGTACAGAATAGAATAGAACAGAATAGTACAGAATAGAATAGAACAGAATAGTACAGAATAGAATAGAATGTGTATAGTGTAGTGTTGTGTAGTGTAGTGTAGTGAAGTCTAGTGCAGTGCAGTGCAGTGCAAGTACAGTACAGTAAAGAATACGATACAACACAACAAATACAGTACAGTACAGTGCAGTACAATGCAGTATGATCAATACAATGCAATGCAATACATTACAATGCAATGCAAATCAATTCAGTGCAAGACAATGCATATGATGCAATGCAATGCAATACAATACAATACAATACAATGCAATACATTACAATGCAATACAATTACAATACAATACAATACCAGTAGTAGTAAGAAACCCTGGGGAGAGCCGGACAGCAGAAGGTCCTCAGAGGAGAAACTCCCATCAAGCAAGTATGTCAGCCCTTAACTCCTGACACTCTAAGGGGGCCGGGCCACATCCAGGTCATGACTCCTTGATGCCCTTCTGCTGTCGCCATTTTTTTTATTAGTTAAAACAGAAATTTGTCCTCCTCTGGGAATCCAACCCATGCATCCTGTGTGGTCAGGTTTCTCAAAGCAAAGTCACCCTTGTGACGGGTGTCTTAACCACTTGGCTATAGGTCACCAGCAACATATAGGGGAATTTCAAGCATTATGAAGGTCCCTTTTGTTCCTCCTGGTCCAGATCCAACTGGAGTTCTTTTCCGCTCTGCTTCTGCCATAGCATTTAGGGCTCTGGTCCCCTCTCTCCCTGAAATCAAGAGCTGCTTCATGAGATTGTAGGCTGATGTGTCTATCAACCCCCTTGCTCCAACCTCTATGGCGAGGACTTTGGCTTGAAAGCCAGATGTCCTCAAGTTGCTGGCTAGACTGGCATACTTTTCAGTCTAGACTACTTTCATATGGTACAGTGAGCTTGATTAAAATCACTTGTTAAGATGAATGGGAATGGAGAACTATGTCCAGTCTCACGCCACATTTGCTGATGATTTCTGAATGTTTCTTCCATTGTGGGAGATGTGCTGTGCACTCCCAGTCGTCTGTGCAGTGCCAGCAGGACAAGGCAAAAGGCAGGAGGGGGTGCAGTGCCAGCAGGACAAGGCAAAAGGCAGGAGGGGGTGCAGTACCAGTAGGACAAGGCAAAAGACAGGAGGGGGTGCAGTGCCAGCAGGACAAGGCAAAAGGCAGGAGGGGGTGCAGTGCCAGTAGGACAAGGCAAAAGGCAGGAGGGGGTGCAGTGCCAGCAGGACAAGGCAAAAGGCAGGAGGGGGTGCAGTGCCAGCAGGACAAGGCAAAAGACAGGAGGGGGTGCAGTGCCAGCAGCACAAGGCAAAAGGCAGGAGGGAGTGCAGTACCAGCAGGACAAGGCAAAAGGCAGGAGGGGGTGCAGTACCAGTAGGACAAGGCAAAAGACAGGAGGGGGTGCAGTGCCAGCAGGACAAGGCAAAAGGCAGGAGGGGGTGCAGTGCCAGTAGGACAAGGCAAAAGGCAGGAGGGGGTGCAGTACCAGCAGGACAAGGCAAAAGGCAGGAGGGAATGCAGTACCAGTAGGACAAGGCAAAAGGCAGGAGGGGGTGCAGTACCAGCAGGACAAGGCAAAAGGCAGGAGGGGGTGCAGTGCCAGCAGGACAAGGCAAAAGACAGGAGGGGGTACAGTACCAGTAGGACAAGGCAAAAGGCAGGAGGGGGTGCAGTGCCAGATAGGACAAGGCAAAAGGCAGGAGGGAGTGCAGTACCAGTAGGACAAGGCAAAAGGCAGGAGGGGGTGCAGTACCAGTAGGACAAGGCAAAAGGCAGGAGGGAATGCAGTACCAGCAGGACAAGGCAAAAGACAGGAGGGGGTGCAGTACCAGTAGGACAAGGCAAAAGACAGGAGGGGGTGCAGTACCAGCAGGACAAGACAAAAGGCAGAAGGGGGTGCAGTGTTACCGGATCTATCACAACCATTTCCACAAAAGAAAATGTCTATCATCAACTGATAACACAGAGGCAAACCATCAATCATCAACAGTGTGTCTATCGGTAACTGACTCACACACAACCAACCATCATGATCATCAAGTTACATCAATCAGCTACCTGGTCAAAGACGACTCATATGTCCATCAGTAACTGATTCACACACAACCAACCATCATGATCATCACATCACATCTATCACTTACCTGGTCGAAAACAGAACATATTTCTATCACTAACTCAGTAACTGATTAAACAAAACCATCACCACATCACACCTATCAGTTCCCTGGTCGAAGACAGAACATATTTCTATCACTAATTGTTTAAAACAAAACCGTCATTACATCACATCTATCAGTTACCTGGTCAAAGACAGAACATATTTCTATCACTAATTGTTTAAAACAAAACCGTCACTACATCACATCTATCAGTTACCTGGTCAAAGACAGAACATATTTCTATCACTAATTGTTTAAAACAAAACCGTCACCACATCACATCTATCAGTTACCTGGTCAAAGACAGAACATATTTCTATCACTAATTGTTTAAAACAAAACCGTCACCACATCACATCTATCAGTTACCTGGTCAAAGACAGAACATATTTCTATCACTAATTGTTTAAAACAAAACCGTCACCACATCACATCTATCAGTTACCTGGTCAAAGACAGAACATATTTCTATCACTAATTGTTTAAAGCAAAACCGTCACTACATCACATCTATCAGTTACCTGGTCAAAGACGGAACATATTTCTATCACTAATTGTTTAAAACAAAACCGTCACTACATCACATCTATCAGTTACCTGGTCGAAGACAGAGCGAATAGTTTTGGATTGGATGGACAGGTAATGACAGCGCTGTTCTTCATGACAGATCGCCACGATCAGTTCCTTGCACAGCTTGTGGTAACTGTCCATGGCCGATTCCACAATGTTGGCTCGCAAGGCGAAGACCACGTTGACCGTGTTGATCCTGTGACTGTGAGACTTTCCTGAGGAGTTCGACTGTGGACACGCGCAAGGTCAAGGTCAAGCCAGCTATCATCTCTTTAACTTCATTGTTAATAAAAAAAAACAACACACACACACAAAAAAACGAGTGATTGCAATGAGATGAGGAATAGTTGATGAAAAGGAAATGTACTGCACTCCCCTCACGACTTGAACACAGTTGACACATCGCCCTACACAAAACACCTGACAGTTTCAAGTTTGGATTGTCTACAGGCTACACTCTCAAAACAAAACAAAACAAAAGGAGTGCAGGAGAAGATGTACACATATCACATTCACAGGACACACCACAGAACATGTGATAAGAAGACAAAGTGAGGGGGAGGTAATGCATGTCTGGCAGAAAGACGGCTGTGGCTGTTCTTCTGTCTGTCTGTGTTTGGGGCCATAACAACAACATATACATACATATATATATATATATACATGCACACTTACACATACATGTATATACATGTGCATATACATAATACATATTCATACATTTACATATATATTCATATATTTATATATTCACATATACATTTATTATTATATATATGCACATACACACACATACACATACATACATATACACTATAGACATATACGCATATATATCCATGCTCACAAATGCTCCAAGAAGCTGCAGCATGTACAGTGGCCATACTCCAGCTAATGGCTTTGATTGGCCGGCTAAACCAGGTGAGGATACCCAACAGACCTCAAACCTTTGGTGAGCTAAAGCTTACCTACCTAAGCATGGGAAGACTGGATTCAGAGGGCTGCATGGAAAAAACCAGCAGACTGGTTCAACAGGTAGGAAGACAATGACCAACAACACCGTGTGGAGTGCAGAGAGCAAGATGAGACACATACAGGACATCTTGGTCATCCACTGTCTCCATCTCCAGTCATCTTGACCTTGTGTTGCCAATGGATACAGGTGGTGCCGGTCGACAGAGTGAGGTCATCATGCTACTCCTCTTTGCTCTAAAGAAAGTCACCACGCAAGATGTCAGTCTCCCTTGACCCCATCCCATCATCCTCGAGCCCTGTGGTGACAGGTACGCGACAAAAGCAACAAGTGTGGATACACTGGCAGTTGAAGCCACCACCCTGCACACAGACAGACAGACAGCCCAGTGAAGCTCAGCAGCTGTCTGGGCAATTGAGCAGCTGTTTCCAGGACAGCACTACTCACCTCTACGGCATGAGGAAGGGATCAGCAAAGTCATACATCGCCTGCTCCACCTCACCCTAGCCAGCATATCGTGGACAGTGGGGGCCCCCACTCATACTGTTCACATCAAACAATGAGAAAGAAAACAAGAATCACACCTCTCAAACTTGCCACATGGAATATCCACACACTTCTCGACAAGGACGATTCAGACAGACCTCAAAGACAAACAGCACTTACTGCAAGTGAACTCCCCAGATACAAGATCAACATCGCTGCCTTAAGTAAGACCAGCTGGTGAGAAACAGCCAATCGCTGCCTTAAGTGAGACCAGGCTGGTGGGAGACAACCAATCACTGCCTTAAGTAAGACCAGGCTGGTGGGAGACAGCCAATCTCTGCCTTAAGTAAGACCAGGCTGGTGGGAGACAGCCAATCTCTGCCTTAAGTAAGACCAGGCTGGTGAGAGACAGCCAATCTCTGCCTTAAGTAAGACCAGGCTGGTGGGAGACAGCCAATCTCTGCCTTAAGTAAGACCAGGCTGGTGGGAGACAGCCAATCACTGCCTTAAGTAAGACCAGGCTGGTGGGAGACAGCCAATCTCTGCCTTAAGTAAGACCAGGCTGGTGGGAGACAGCCAATCACTGCCTTAAGTAAGACCAGGCTGGTGGGAGACAGCCAATCTCTGCCTTAAGTAAGACCAGGCTGGTGAGAGACAGTCAACCTCTGCCTTAAGTAAGACCAGGCTGGTGAGAGACAGCCAATCTCTGCCTTAAGACCAGGCTGGTGGGAGACAACCAATCACTGCCGTAAGTGAGACCAGGCTGGTGAGAGACAGCCAATCACTGCCTTAAGTAAGACCAGGCTGGTGGGAGACAACCAATCACTGCCTTAAGTAAGACCAGGCTGGTGAGAGACAGCCAATCACTGCCTTAAGTAAGACCAGGCTGGTGAGAGACAGCCAATCACTGCCTTAAGTAAGACCAGGCTGGTGGGAGACAGCCAATCTCTGCCTTAAGTAAGACCAGGCTGGTGAGAGACAGCCAATCACTGCCTTAAGTAAGACCAGGCTGGTGGGAGACAGCCAATCTCTGCCTTAAGTAAGACCAGGCTGGTGGGAGACAGCCAATCTCTGCCTTAAGTAAGACCAGGCTGGTGAGAGACAGCCAATCTCTGCCTTAAGACCAGGCTGGTGGGAGACAACCAATCACTGCCTTAAGTAAGACCAGGCTGGTGAGAGACAGCCAATCACTGCCTTAAGTAAGACCAGGCTGGTGGGAGACAACCAATCACTGCCTTAAGACCAGGCTGGTGAGAGACAGCCAATCTCTGCCTTAAGTAAGACCAGGCTGGTGGGAGACAACCAATCACTGCCTTAAGTAAGACCAGGCTGGTGGGAGACAACCAATCACTGCCTTAAGTAAGACCAGGCTGGTGGGAGACAACCAATCACTGCCTTAAGACCAGGCTGGTGAGAGACAGCCAATCACTGCCTTAAGTAAGACCAGGCTGGTGGGAGACAACCAATCACTGCCTTAAGTAAGACCAGGCTGGTGAGAGACAGCCAATCACTGCCTTAAGTAAGACCAGGCTGGTGAGAGACAGCCAATCTCTGCCTTAAGTAAGACCAGGCTGGTGGGAGACAGCCAATCACTGCCTTAAGTAAGACCAGGCTGGTGAGAGACAGCCAATCTCTGCCTTAAGTAAGACCAGGCTGGTGAGAGACAGCCAATCACTGCCTTAAGTAAGACCAGGCTGG
Source organism: Monoplex corrugatus (assembly GCA_030674185.1). Taxonomy (NCBI): domain Eukaryota; kingdom Metazoa; phylum Mollusca; class Gastropoda; order Littorinimorpha; family Ranellidae; genus Monoplex; species Monoplex corrugatus. The sequence continues at coordinate 69,807,407 of JAPXFY010000022.1, forward strand.
TGGGAGACAGCCAATCACTGCCTTAAGTAAGACCAGGCTGGTGGGAGACAGCCAATCACTGCCTTAAGTAAGACCAGGCTGGTGGAGACAGCCAATCACTGCCTTAAGTAAGACCAGGCTGGTGGGAGACAGCCAATCACTGCCTTAAGTAAGACCAGGCTGGTGAGAGACAGCCAATCACTGCCTTAAGTAAGACCAGGCTGGTGGGAGACAGCCAATCACTGCCTTAAGTAAGACCAGGCTGGTGGGAGACAGCCAATCACTGCCTTAAGTAAGACCAGGCTGGTGGGAGACAGCCAATCACTGCCTTAAGTAAGACCAGGCTGGTGAGAGACAGTCAATCACTGCCTTAAGTAAGACCAGGCTGGTGGGAGACAGCCAATCACTGCCTTAAGTAAGACCAGGCTGGTGGGAGACAGCCAATCACTGCCTTAAGTAAGACCAGGCTGGTGGGAGACAGCCAATCACTGCCTTAAGTAAGACCAGGCTGGTGGGAGACAGCCAATCACTGCCTTAAGTAAGACCAGGCTGGTGGGAGACAGCCAATCACTGCCTTAAGTAAGACCAGGCTGGTAGGAGAGGGCCAACTGCTAAAAAGGTTTCAGCCACACCTTTTGGAGTGGACACGAACCTGAAGAAAGATGAGAGGCTGGAGTCAGTCTGATAGTAAAGTCTTCACTGGTCAACAGGTTGGTTGCCCCCCTGAAAGGGGTGAACCACTGGTTAATGATGGCGAGACCCCCTCCCTCAAGCAGGCAGAAGTTTGTCACCATTGTCAGTGAACATGCACCCACCATGACTAACCCAGATGAGTTCAAGAACAACTTAACACTGTCACTAATAATAATTTCATTTATCAATTCGAGACTTTAATCCAGGACTGGACATTAAATGACCGGCATCCAGAAGAAATTTGGGCAGTATGTAGAAGACCTACCATTTAGGCTGGCCTTAACTTGAACGCCAAGAAAACAAAAGTGCTACATATTAAAGGCAAAGACTCTGAAAACAATGAAGACATCCTAATTAATAAAGTTCCTTGAGAAAATGTTGAAGATTTTCAATGTCTTGGTTCTGTAAAAACTGATGATGGAACCTGCTCTAAAGACACCAAAATAAGAACTGGAATGGCAAGGCAAAAAACAGTCCAACTCATTAATATCTGGAAAGACAGAGGCACACCAAATGGCCTGAAAATTAAACTTTTAAAATGTCTGATCTGGCCAATCATGATTTATGGCTGCAAAGTCTGGACTCTCAGAAATGCTGATTGCAAAAGAATCGAGGCAACAGATATGTGGTTTTATCGGAGACTACTATGTGTCAAATGGACAGATAGAAGAACTAATGAAAGTGTCCTGGAAGAACTTGATACCACCTGAAAACTACTAGGAGACATCAACAAGAGAACACTAAAATACATTGGCCATGTGTCCCATAGTAAGAACACGGACCTCATAGCAACCATCTAAAAAAAAAAAAAAACAGAGGCAAAAAGGAAGAAAGGCAGACTTCCAATCTCATACGTCGAGAACATAACCAACATCAGTGGCCTAAATATTCAAGAAATCATCCACAAAAGTCAAGACAGAGCCATTTGGAAGAGGGCGGCAGTGTCAAAGAGTGCAGCGGCCAACACTGAACCCGGTGACGCCAACAGGTGAAACAGGTGAGTTCAAACAGTCCATGCCAACAGCTTTCTTGTTGTGCTGGACAGGAATAGAATAATGCACACAGTGACACACACACACTCTCACTCTCACACACCACACACACACACACACACACACACACACACACACACACACACACACACACACACACACTGCTGAGCTAGGGTACACTACCTTTTAGGTATGTGACCCTTGACCCAGGTATCTCTGTCTCTCCCCCCCCCCCCCTGTCTCTCCCGTACACACACACACACACATATATACAGGATGCTGAGTCAGGGTACACTCAGCCTATTAAGCATGTGAGCAACAGAAAACTTTAACATTAAAAAGCTGAAAACGATCAGCATCAGTCTTTGCCCGACACCTTGGAAAAACGCCTTGAGTGACTCATCAGTGCAGTGCCTGATACTTATACCTACTTCCAAGTCTCTGAAGGTGACTGAGAACATGCGACTGAACAGGGTGGGGACAAGAACACTTCTCTGTTTCATTCCATTGTCTTGAACTATAGCCAGCATGCCATCATGTAGTTGTCATACAATGATGATGAATTTCCTGGAGCATCTGTACTTTGCCCTGATTCTCCAAAGACCCTCTCTACTGACAGTATGCCATCATGTAGTTGTCGTACAATGATGAATTTCCTGTGCTTTGCCCTGTTCTCCAAAGACCCTCTCTACTGACAGCACTGAAGGCCTTGGTCAGACTGATGTAGATGGTATACAGGCCAGTGTTCTGTTCCTGACACTGGCTCTGAACCTGTCTAGCAGCAAACACCAAGCTGACAGTCCCACATTCTTTGCAGAAACCGCACTGGCTCTCCAGTAGGAGACCTCTCTCAAGGTGAATGAAACAGGGAAGTGTTTTTGTCCCAACCCTACTCAGTCGCATGTTCTCAGCCACCTTCAGAGACTCAGGAGTAGGCGTGAGTATCAGGTACCGCACTGACGGGTCATTCTTCAACCTCAGAAGGCTCCAAGCAGAGACCAAAGTTCTGATAGACATCATCAATGAATTCCTGTTTGTTGATGGCTGTGCCCTCAACTCTTCTTCCGAAGGTCACATGCAACACAATGTGGACAAATTCTCTGATGCTTGCAACAACTTTGGCCTAATGCTCAGTAGGAAAACGACTGAAGTCATGCATCAACCAGCGCCAAACTCTACACAGAACCAAACATCACTGTGAATGGGCAAGTGCTCCAAATGAATGTGTGGAATGACAGAGGCATCATCCAGGAGACTAAGATCAAGATGTACTGGGCCATAGTTCTCACCACACTGCTCTATGGCTGTGAAACATGGAAGGTCTATCAGCGCCATGCCAGGAAGCTGAACCATTGCCACACCACCTGCCTAAGAAAGCTTCTTGAAATAAAGCGGCAAGACAAGATCTCAGACCCTGAGGCCCTCATTCATGCCAGCCTGTTATCCCGAGTTCTATCCCTGCTAGCAATGTAATAAACGATCCGTTTATTGCCCACCTTAATGTTCCAATTGTTCTGTTGGTATCATCTTAGTGTTTCATAGGATC
>JAPXFY010000022.1:69815616-69845616 GCA_030674185.1 Monoplex corrugatus
AGTGATCTGGGTGGATTAGAGTATCATGTATAAACAGGTGTTGTGTTTCGATAGTGGTATTGGTAGGGAAGTGATCTGGGTGGATTAGTGTATCATGTATAAACAGGTGTTGTGTTTCGATAGTGGTATTGGTAGGGAAGTGATCTGGGTGGATTAGAGTATCATGTATAAACAGGTGTTGTGTTTCGATAGTGGTATAGGTAGGGAAGTGATCTGGGTGGGTTAGAGTATCATGTATAAACAGGTGTTGTGTTTCGATAGTGGTATAGGTAGGGAAGTGATCTGGGTGGATTAGTGTATCATGTATAAACAGGTGTTGTGTTTCGATAGTGGTATAGGTAGGGAAGTGATCTGGGTGGGTTAGAGTATCATGTATAAACAGGTGTTGTGTTTCGATAGTGGTCCAGGTAGGGAAGTGATCTGGGTGGATTAGTGTATCATGTATAAACAGGTGTTGTGTTTCGATAGTGGTATAGGTAGGGAAGTGATCTGGGTGGATTAGTGTTGGATATTGACGCTGGGTGAAGACAGGGTCCCCATGTTGGTTATAAGGTGTGGCGATAAGGTTCCCATGTTGGTTATGAGGTGTGGGGATAAGATTCCCATGTTGGTTATAAGGTGTGGGGATATGGTCCCCATGTTGGTTATGAGGTGTGGGGATAAAGTCCCCATGTTGGTTATGAGGTGTGGGGATAAGGTCCCCATGTTGGTTATAAGGTGTGGGGATAAGGTCCCCATGTTGGTCATAAGGTGTGGGGATAAGGTCCCCATGTTGGTTATGAGGTGTGGCGATAAGGTCCCCATGTTGGTTATGAGGTGTGGCGATAAGGTCCCCATGTTGGTTATAAGGTGTGGGGATAAGGTCCCCATGTTGGTTATGAGGTGTGGGGATAAGGTCCCCATGTTATAATAATAATAATAATTACAATATTTATATAGCGCAAAATCTTGATAAAATCAAATCTAAGCGCTGAAGCAGACACACACGCAAGCACGCACGCACGCACGCACGCACACACACGCACGCACACACACACACACACACACACACACACACACACACACACGCATGGCTATAAATGGGGAGAAAGAATAAAAGCAATAAAAGCAAGAATAAAAGCAATGGAAAATTATAGAGAGCATAGCATATACAATTATATATTATAACCATGTGATTCCCTCCGAGCGGAGACAGGCTGCAGAGGGGGGTTAGGATTTTATGCGGAGGAGAAAAGGTGAGTTTTGAGAGCGGACTTGAAGGAGACAAAAGTAGGTTGCTGACGGACTGAGAGAGGAAGTTTGTTCCAGGAGAGTGGACCAGAAACAGAGAAGGCTCGTGGACCATAGGTATTGAGCTTAGTGCGTGGAAAGCGAAAAGTCAGAGGATCGGAGGCAGAGCGGAGGGTACGTGAGGGAAGATAGATCTCAAGTAGGCTTGACAGGTAATCGGGGGCTGTGTTATTGAGGCTTTTGTAGCACATGGTGTCTAGTTTGTACTGTATGCGCTTTGATACAGGGAGCCAGTGAAGTTGTGCCAGGAGAGGAGATATGTGGTCAGCTTTTTTCTTTTTGAGTACAAGGCGTACAGCATTGTTTTGAATGCGCTGTAGGATGTGAATGGTGGAGGCAGGAAGACCAGACAGGAGTGAATTGCAATAGTCAATGCGAGACATTATGAAGGAGAGAACGAGTTTTGCAGTTGTTTCGACAGAGAGATACTTCCTGATCAGCCTTATACGATGGAGATGATAGTAGCAGGTTGTGAGGTGTGGGGATAAGGTCCCCATGTTGGTTGTGAGGTGTGGAGATAAGGTCCCCAGTTTGGTTATGAGGTGTGGGGATAAAGTCCCCAGTTTGGTTATGAGGTGTGGGGATAAAGTCCCCAGTTTAGTTATTAGCTGGGATTCAACCAGAAATCAAGTTAAGTATTATCTTTTTCACATCAACATTTAGAAAGTTATCATCTTTTTCATGTCAATTCAAGTAAGCTATCATCTCTGTCCTGTGGGTGCAGACTCATGGTGCTTCTTCCAGGCTGCTTTGGCTCAGCACCAAGTTCCGGGGCCCCACAAGAACCTTATTCACACCTCTCTCAACTATGAGAAACTACACAAGCATCTGATGCCTGTCTATGAAAGATTAACAGACATCCAGCTACTCAGTAGGTGTGTTGCTGGCAAAACTCAAAATTCTAACGAGTGCTTGCACAGCCTGATCTGGGCTCGCTGTGCCAAAGACAAGTTTGCATCACGCCGACGAGTGCACTTTGCAGTCCTGACGGCCATCAGTGAATTCAACTTTGGCCCAGCTGCTGCCCAGGACACTGCCAGCTTCTTTGGATTCAGCAGAGGAATTCATATGAAGAGGCTGGGGGCATCAAGACAGCAGAAGAGGGAGAGAAACAGCTTGAAATACAAAAAAGACAAGGCATGCAAGAGGCGGGACACTATTAGAGCCGCCAGAATGAAGAGACAGGAGGAGCTGATACTGCTGGAAGGTGGTCCTGCATATGCTGCAGGACAGTTCTGATGATGTAGACATGTTGCTGAGTGGAGGGCTGGGGGGTCTGAAACTTTCAAGCAAAGTTGTGAGTAGATTAAATGTGTCTGACTATGTTTGTGCTGTTTCTCTCCGGTTTTTTACCGTTTTCTGTTTTTGTCCTGCATGCAGTACAGGGATGAAAATTACTCCAAAACTGTCTATTCAAATCTAATGGAATTTGGCACACTTGTACATTAGTGTCTTGTTGACATTTTTATAGACACATTTTTTGGATATGTTTATTAGTTTTCATTTTATAGGGTGGATTGCATAATACCGTATGCAATTTGATACTATTTAAAAAAAAAAATTCGTGAAAAATATTTTATAAGCACAAACAAAAAACTCAGTCTATAGAAATGTCAATACATTCATAATGTACACTTGTGCCAAAAATTATTTATCTATGATACATAATAACTCTGTAAAGTCATTTCTTAAAAATCCAATATGGCGGCTGTTTATCATGGTTTCCATGGCAACGGCAAGCAATAAGCTTGAACAGATGGTATTTTTCCTTTCAGGCCCCATAATACCATCAGTTACTGTCAACAAAACTGTCTTACTTCATCTATTTTAAAAGTTAGCATTTACTCCCTCACATTGCCTTAAATCAAATGAACATCATGCAACATTATGCATATAATCTTTTTCCATTCAATATCAAGTCATAAAAGTGATTCAATCAGAAACAAAATTTACAGCGTTATCTTTCTTTGTAGCTGAATCAGTGACAGGCATGATCTCTACTGCTCTACTGTGTACATTTGACATGCAGTGAAGCGCACATCACCAGCTGAAAACCAGCCATGAATTAAACATTACTGACCTTCAATTTGACAGACTTTTTTGTCAGCTTGGTGATTCTGAAATGTGTGTGTGTGTGCGTGTGTGTGTGTGTGTGTGTGTGTGTGTGTGTGTGTGTGTGTGTGTGTGTGTGTGTGCATGCATTTGTGTGTGTGTGTGCATGAGACAGACAGAGTGAGAGAGAAAGAGAGAAAGAGAGAGAGAGAGAAGGAGCTTTTTTGTTGTTGTTGTTACTTATTTCTGAGGCACCACGCTGTTTCCCTGTGGAAAGATGAGCAATCACCAGCGCAGTGAATAACAAATGTTTTACCTGGTGATGTTGTCTCACTGTGGATGATGACAGGTAAATGATGTGTGATGACCAGACCAATGACCGTCTTACCTGGTGATGATCTCTGACCATGTATGATGACAGGTAAATAATGTGTGATGACCAGACCAATGACTGTCTGACCTGGTGATGATCTTTGACTGTGGATGATGACAGGTAAATGATGTGTGATGACCAGACCAATGACTGTCTTACCTGGTGATGATCTTTGTGTATTATGACAGGTAAATGATGTGTGATGACCAGACCAATGACCGTCTTACCTGGTGATGATCTTTGTGTATTATGACAGGTAAATGATGTGTGATGACCAGACCAATGACTGTCTTACCTGGTGATGATCTTTGACTGTGGATGATGACAGGTAAATAATGTGTGATGACCAGACCAATGACTGTCTGACCTGGTGATGATCTTTGACTGTGGATGATGACAGGTAAATGATGTGTGATGACCAGACCAATGACCGTCTTACCTGGTGATGATCTCTGACTGTGGATGATGACAGGTAAATGATGTGTGATGACCAGACCAATGACTGTCTTACCTGGTGATGACTGTGGATGATGACAGATAAATGATGAGCAATGATCAGACCAGTGACTGTCTGACCTGGTGATGGATGATGTTTGGCTGTGGATGATGATAGTCAAATGATGTGCAATGACCAGAATAACGATTGGTTGACAACAATGTAACATTGTTCAGCTGTGGTATGACAGGTATTAAAAATGATCTGAAATGACCAGACTAGTCATTGGCTCACATAGTAACGGTGTTCAGTTGTGCTTGATGATAGGTAAATGATGTGCAATGACCAGACCAACGATTCCTTGGGTGAATGAAAACACTATACAGAGACAACTGTCATGATGTTTGCCCACTGACAGGTAATCAGGGCGCTCAGTCTATAAGTATAAGCCTATAATCATGTAAGAAAACTTTGTGAAGTGGACACTCACCTGGTGACGATGTTTGCTCAGATAAACTGATTGCTCGATCTGATGGCAGTATAGGTCTAGGCCCTAATGAATAGACTATGAAGTAGACCACTCACCTGGTGACGGTGTTTAGCGGTTGACAAGTAATCGGAGTGCTCGATCTGAATAGGGTAGCCCACAAGCGAACATCATCAATTTTCACTGTAAACTTGCTGCCACACAAAGTCGTCTTTACCGCCAGCAAGTTGGCCAGTGTTTTATCCTCCAGACCAACCAGCACCCGTTTTTGGTCAGTGGCGCCGACGTCTTGTTTGGGTTGCTCAGACGGTCTTCGGAAATCTTATGAGAGTAGCCATAGGGGTTGTTCAGTCGAGGTTTGGTTGGACCGATCTCCGGGGACGTGTTGGTCTCGTCGTAAGGATATCTGAACAGTAGTCTGTCACCTCTTGTTCCTGACGTTACCAAAATGATGGCTACTGGGTTCAGGTCCGACATGGCTGTCTGGTTATCTTTTGTTAAAACCTGAACCTTCAGAGGCTGGAATATTAAACCGTCCGGTTCAAACTCGGAGACTGACAGCCGTATTCAGCAGTGAAACAGTCGTGTCCTGTTCGACATTTCTGGGGCCGGCTGAAGTGAGCAAAAAGCTTGCCTTGGGTGTTATGATTTACAATCGCAAACTCTGGCAGCCATGATGATTTAGAGTTGATTCCCCTGATACTGTTATTGTTCATTCAGCTTTGCGTCCTTCGACACCAGTAAACCAATTGCTGGACTTTGTTTCTACGTGTTGTTTTTATAGCCTGTTTTTATATCCCGTTTGGTTGATGTGCACAGTTGAAGACCCACAGGTTTAAACCAGTTGGTATTTCGTCAATGTCTGAGTCAGTGTGAACAATATTCAAGTCCTAAGGCAAGTACAGTACATTTCTTTCTCATATCAATAGAACTTGTGTGTGTGTGTGTGTGTGTGGTGTGTGTGTGTGTATGTATGTGTGTGTGTGTGTGTGTGTGTGTGTGTGTGTGTGTGTTATGTATGTGTGTTTCATGTATGTATGTATGTATGTATGTATTATGTATGTATGTATGAATTATGTATGTGTGTATGTATGTATTATGTATGTAGTATTATGTATGTATGTATGTATTATGTATGTATGTATTATGTATGTATGTATGCATGTATGTATGTATGTGTGTGTACGTATGTCTGTATAGAGAGACATTCTTGTAACTTGCAGGCTTTGAGCTTGCATCTTGCCTCTTCCTTCTTGGCAGTGACAGTTGGAGTTTATTCAAGGCAATTCCATATACGCTTCAAACAAGTTGCCATCTGTCATCTGACACTGAGACACAAAACTGTATAGGTCTTGAAATGAATAGGGGAGTGGGGGAGGAGACAGAATGACTGGAACATTAAGACAGGCAGCAAACAGGCCAATGTTCATTTTGTGGGCTGGGACTGAATGTGAGATTTTATGTCACAAGTAAAGATAAAAATGGACAGGCAGAGTATACTTGAGAGACAGTTGAACAAATTGAATTATTTTCTTCTCCTTTTCATTTGTTATTTTGTTATTAATCTTTGTTTGTTTGTTTGTTTGTTTTTTTTGTTCTTGTTATGGGTTTGTCTTTAAGCACAATATCATTCTCACATACAAACACACACACACATACACACACACACGCACACACACACTGACACACACACACACACACACACACACACACATACACACACACACTCACACACACACACACACACACATACACACACATACACACACACACACATACACACACACATATGGAGTTTATCCAAAATCTCACGGGTGGCACCATACTATGGCGATGCGCTCCTCCCAGAGATGTTGGCCTGCATTTCATCCCGAAAAGAAACATTGTAACAAAACAACACACTGACAATGAATCACCCAACCCGAGAGAGACAGAGACAGAGACAAAGACAAAGAGAGGGAGACGGAGACAGAGAGAGGTGAGAGACAGAGAAAGAGGAGGGACAGAGAGAGGGAGAGAGAGAGAGGAGGGACAGAGAGAGAAAGAGACAGACAGACAGAGACAAAGAGGAGGGACAGAGAGAGAGAGAGAGACAGAGACAGAGAAAGAGGAGGGACAGAGAGAGGAGAGAGAGACAGAGACAGAGACAAAGACAGAGACAGAGACAGACAACAGAGGGAGCGAGAGACAGGGAGAGACAAAGAGAGAGAAACTAGAGGAGGCAGAGACAGGGAGACAGACATAAACAGAGACACAGAGAGGAAGAGAGACAGACAGACAAACAGACAGACAAACAGAGAGAAGGAGAGAGACAGGACAGGAAGACAGAATCGAGAGAGCGAGAGAGACAGAGACAGAGAGAGGGCGAGAGACAGAGAGCATGTGAAAGACGTATGTGTATATATAAAACGAGAGAGGAGACAAAGAGTCAGAGAGAGAAGAGAGAGACAGAGAGGGGGAGAGAGAAACTTAGACGAAGGAGAAAGAGAAACACTGCGAGATTCAATGGAAAGACAGAGAAACACGAGAAGTAAGGACAGGCAGTCGGTGGAGTGGAGGGGGGGGGGGGGAGATGGGAGAGTGAAGTGAGGGGAGTATTTAACAGAAGCAGGATACATCTTGATCCTGGAACACTTGTAAGGAGCGTCCCTTTACCACAGCCAATCAAGACTGACCTGTTTGTTCAGAGAGAGAGAGAGAGTGAAGGGGGGAGATGGAGAGAGAGAGAGAGAGACAGAGAGAGAGAGAGACAGAGAGAGAGAGACAGAGACAGACAGGAGACAGAGAGACAGAGAGAGGGGGGAGAGAAGGAGAGAGAGGAAAAGACAGTGAAACGAAAGAGAGGGGGGAGGGGCAGGGGGAGGGAGATAGGGAATGTGCAGTAAGGGGAGTGTTTAAGGGGAGTGTTTAAGGGGAGTGTTTAAGGGGAGTGTTTAACAATAGCAAGATACATCATTATCCGTGTGTGGTGCATCCTATTACGACAGTCACTCACAACTGACTCACTCATTAATAATAACAGTAATAAAGTTTCACATATACAGTGTTAACTGTCCACAACAGTCACTCACAACTGACTCACTCATTAATAACAACAATAATACAGTTTCACGTATACAGTGCAAACTATCCACAACAGTCACTCACAGTTGACTCACTCATTAATAACAACAATAATACAGTTTCACGTATACAGTGCAAACTGTCCACAACAGTCACTCACAACTGACTCACTCATTAATAACAACAATAATACAGTTTCACGTATACAGTGCAAACTATCCACAACAGTCACTCACAGTTGACTCACTCATTAATAACAACAATAATACAGTTTCACGTATACAGTGCAAACTGTCCACAACAGTCACTCACAACTGACTCACTCATTAATAACAACAATAATACAGTTTCACGTATACAGTGCAAACTATCCACAACAGTCACTCACAACTGACTCACTCATTAATAACAACAATAATAAAGTTTCACATATACAGTGCAAACTGTCCACGCTAAAGTATGCTCACTGCACTTTACAGGAACAGAACAAACAACACGCGAACGAACACTGGCGTGTGACCTTTGACCCAAGTTGTCATCCTATATATATATCTCTCTAACGTAGACACACACGCACACACACATACACAGAAAGAGAGAGAGAGAGAGAGAGAGAGAGAGAGAGAGAGAGAGAGAGAGAGAGAGAGAGATTTTGTTTTGGTTCAGGTTTCACGTCAACACCCACCTCAGTGACATGACCGACGGGGATAACCATCCCAAGGAAGTGGGGGAAGGGGGACCTATCTGATCCTATACTGACGCCACCAGAACAACAATGATGCTAAGATGGGACAGTGCGAAGGCCAGTTTTGATGTAGCGCACCTCGGGAGTCGAACCCACAACCATTAGCATGTGAATCCGACGATCAAACCAACTGAGCTGTTGGGGCCCGCTGAGACAGAGAGACAGAGAGAGACAGACAGACAGACAGACAGACAGAAGAGACGCAGACAGAGACAGAGAAAAAAGGTAGAGACAGAGAGGGGACAGAGCATTTTGAGACAGAGACAGAAATAGAAAGAATGAGAGACAGCTGGAGGAAATCAGAAACAGTTGGGAAGAAGAAGCTAATGCTTAGTAAACTAGTGGGCAGAGGGGGGGGGGGTTGCAAATGGTCCAGCCAGTCTGATCATCTTCCTTTTATATCATCATCATCATCAGGTGCCCTGCCGCATGGCGTTGGCGACCATGGACTTCCATCTGTCTCTATCTCTCGTTGCCCCTAGCATCTCCCCCACCCTCCTCGTCCCCAGCCACTCTGCAAGTCCGTCCAGCATTCTCTCCCTGGGTCTACCAGGTGCTCTCTTTCCCTCCAGCTTTCCCGTTGTGACCAGGTGCTCCAAATCCCCTTCCTCATAAAATGGCCTATAAATGTTTTATATATATATATAAAAAAAAAGTTCATAGACATCAGGTGACCTTGAATATCAGTTACTGTGAAGAAACTTCAGAAGACATAATAGTGATCAAAGACAGATTGAGACAGCAATGGACACAAGTAGGAATCACAGACACACAAAAACTACAATGAGAACGTGTATCTGATGTACAAAACAAGACAGATGCATACTGAAAACCAACTGGCCCTTGTCAAGCATGTACAAAAGACAAGAAAGAACAAATACACCACACTTGCTGTGGAAATAAGAAGATTCATATGGAGGGCCATGATCGCCAACACCATGCGGCAAGGCACATGATAATAATCATGATGCTGGGGGGGGGGGGGGAGCAGAAAACCTGAAATACTATCAGAAGTTCCTGATAAAGTTCTCTTCACACAACTTCCTGAACAGTGCAGGTTTTCAGTCACCATTCTTGGCTCATGTGAACTTCACCTTGGTCCCTTACCGTCCATATTGACAAATCAACGACCCCTGAACAGTTCAAAGCTTTGAACAAAAGTTGGCAAAAATCTTCCCATAAAGAGCTGTGGGAAAACAAAAACAAAAACCGTTCACACACTTTTATCACAAACTGACGTCCCGTCTAAGTTCTATCGTCCATGTCGTTATGAACTCTCCCCCTCCCCCCTCCCCCAATTTTTTAAAATTTATTTTATTTTATTTGTATTTTCATTTTTTATTCTTTTTTCTTTTCTTTTCTTTTCTTTTTCTTTTTTTCGCAAAATTTTATAATTTTTTAAAGGAAACGCGCGCGCACACCCACACCACCCACACACACACACACATACACACACACACACACATACACACATACACATACACACACACACACACACATACACATACACACACACATACACACACACACACATACACACACATACACACATACACACATACACACACGCATACACACACACACATACACACACACACACATACACACATACACACACACACACACACCACACACATACACACATACACACATACACACACACATACACACACACATACACACACACACACATACACACATACACACACATACACACACCACACATACACACACACACAGCACACATACACACACACACACACATACACACACACATACATACACACACACATACACACACACACACATACACACACACACACACACACACACACACACACACACACACACACACACACACACACACAACGTGCGCGTAAGACGTCAGAGGGTAGTGGTGATGGTGGGAGAGCCAGGGTACACAACTGGTCACACACGGTTCACACCTGACGCTGGATGGAGATGGACAGAGGGGATGGGACAGTGGGGTAGGGGTGGGGGGAAGTTGACGGGAGCATAGTCAGCAAAGAGTTCAAAGGTCGGAGGTGACCTGAGTCAAGTTGGATGTTTTGCAATCGGACACGTCCACGTGCGTTCCATATAAGTCTGTTACTGTGACTAATTTATTACTTACCAGTTGTCAGTCTGCTACTGTGACTAATTTATTGATTATCTACCAGTTGTCAGTCTGCTACTGTGACTAATTTATTGATTATCTACCAGTTGTCAGTCTGCTACCGTGACTAATTTATTGATTATTTACCAGTTGTCAGTCTGCTACTGTGACTAATATATTGATTATCTACCAGTTGTCAGTCTGCTACTGTGACTAATTTATTGATTATCTACCAGTTTGTCAGTCTGCTACTGTGACTAATTTATTGATTATCTACCAGTTGTCAGTCTGCTACCGTGACTAATTTATTGATTATCTACCATGTGTCAGTCTGCTGCTGTGACTAATTTATCATCTGCCAGTTGTCAGGTGTCATTCTATACCTATCGCTAGTGTTAGTTATTGTAGGTTTATACCTGTGTTATTCTGTATATCACTAGTGTTAGTTTTTGTGAGGTTTATACCTGTGTTATTCTGTATATGACTAGTGTTAGTTATTGTGAGGTTTACACCTGTGTTATTCTGTATATGACTAGTGTTAGTTATGTGAGGTTCACACCTGTGTTATTGTGTATATGACTAGTGTTAGTTATTGTAAGGTTTATACCTTTGTTATTCTGTATATCGCTAGTGTTAGGTATTGTGAGGTTTATACCTTTGTTATTCTGTATATGACTAGTGTTAGTTATTGTGAGGTTTATACCTTTGTTATTGTGTATATCACTAGTGTTAGTTATTGTGAGATTTATACCTTTGTTATTGTGTATATCACTAGTGTTAGTTATTGTGAGGTTTATACCTGTGTTATTCTGTATATGACTAGTGTTAGTTATTGTGAGGTTTACACCTGTGTTATTGTGTATATCACTAGTGTTAGTTATTGTGAGATTTATACCTTTGTTATTCTGTATATCGCTAGTGTTAGTTATTGTGAGGTTTATACCTGTGTTATTCTGTATATGACTAGTGTTAGTTATTGTGAGGTTTACACCTGTGTTATTCTGTATATCGCTAGTGTTAGTTATTGTGAGGTTTATACCTGTGTTATTCTGTATATGACTATGTTAGTTATTGTGAGGTTTATACCTTGTTATTGTGTATATGACTAGTGTTTAGTTATTGTGAGGTTTATACCTTGTTATTCTGTATATCGCTAGTGTTAGTTTATTGTGAGGTTTATACCTTTGTTATTGTGTATATGACTAGTGTTATTATTGTGAGGTTTATAGGTTTATACCTGTGTTATTTGTATATGACTAGTGTTAGTTATTGTGAGTTTATACCTTTGTTATTGTGTATATACTAGTGTTAGTTATTGTGAGGTTTATACCTTTGTTATTGTGTATGCTAGTGTTAGTTATTGTGAGGTTTTATACCTTTGTTATTGTGTATATCGCTAGTGTTAGTTATTGTGAGGTTTATACCTTGTTATTCTGTATATGACTAGTGTTAGTTATTGTGAGGTTTATACCTGTGTTATTTGTATATGACTAGTGTTAGTTATTGTGAGGTTTATACCTTGTTATTCTGTATATCGCTAGTGTTTAGTTATTGTGAGGTTTACACTTGTTATTCTGTATATCGACTAGTGTTAGTTATTGTGGGTTTATACCTGTGTTATTCTGTATATGACTAGTGTTAGTTATTGTAGGTTTATACCTGTGTTATTCTGTATATCGCTAGTGTTAGTTATTGTAAGGTTTTACACTTTGTTATTGTGTATATCGCTAGTGTTAGTTATTGTGGGGTTCACACCTTTGTTATTGTATATCGACTAGTGTTAGTTATTGTAGGTTCAACCTTTGTTATTCTGTATATCACTAGTGTTAGTTATTGTAAGGTTTACACCTTTGTTATTCTGTATATGCTAGTGTTAGTATTGTGGGGTTACACCTTGTTATTGTGTATATCGCTAGTGTTAGTTATTGTGGGGTTCACACCTTTGTTATTGTGTATATCATTAGTGTTAGTTATTGTAAGGGTTTACACCTTTGTTATTCTGTATAACTAGTGTTAGTTATTGTGAGGTTTACACCTTTGTTATTCTGTATATCATTAGTGTTAGTTATTGTGGGGTTCACACCTTTGTCAGTCTGTACATCGCTAGTGTTAGTTATTGTGGGGTTCACACCTTTGTCAGTCTGTATACTTAGTGTTAGTTATTGTGGGGTTCACACCTTTGTCATTCTGTATTCGCTAGTGTTAGTTATTGTGGGTTCACACCTTTGTCAGTCTGTATACATTAGTGTTAGTTATTGTGGGTTCACACCCTTGTCAGTCTGTATATCACTAGTGTTAGATATTTGGGGTTCACACCTTGTCAGTCTTATATCGCTAGTGTTAGTTATTGTGGGGTTCACACCTTGTCAGTCTGTATATCACTTGTATCAGCCATTGTTCACTATTGTGTGGCTTGTTATCAGTGAGCAGAGAGCAGGATGTGGGTTAAGCACACAGCGTTGTTGGTCACTTATCACCATAGACATTTAAATTCAGATTGGCAGTTGTGCCAATTTCTGGCCTGTGGTGGCCGAACCAGTGATTTCTACTTGTTGTTGTTTATGTTGCTGCTGCTGTTAGTATAGTAGTAGTAGTTAGTAGTAGTAGTATAGTAGTGTTGTTGTTGTTGTTGTTGTGTTGTTGTCAGGTTAATGCCTTTACATATCTATATTCGTAGAAACATCGTTATGACAACTTAAAGACTGTAGCTAGGTAATGTTCTACGTACATGGTGAGAGTTTTCTGTTATTTGTAGGTGGGAGGTTCTCCTTAAGTCTCTTTTGTTTTCTGTTTCAATACCAGACGCTTTTTTGATGGCAACTTTCTGCTTTCAGAATGATAACTTGTAAACAGATTGATTGCCGTCCTCTGATTTTCTGGTAACAGAAATTTGCTGCAACACTAAACTGAAGCTGGCTGAATATCATTGCAACGGTATTTGGCTTCATTTTCTGGCGATCCCTGTAGCATCAGAAGGCTGACATATTACATAGTGTGACAGAACTAGTTGTTTGTCTCCCTATCCATGTCTATGGTGTGACAGAACTAGTTGTTTGTCTCCCTATCCATGTCTATGGTGTGACAGAGCTAGTTGTCTGCCTCCCTGTCTATGGTGTGACAGAACTAGTTGTTTGTCTCCCTGTCTATGGTGTGACAGAGCTAGTTGTTTGTCTCCCTGTCTATGGTGTGACAGAGCTAGTTGTTTGTCTCCCTGTCTATGGTGTGACAGAGCTAGTTGTTTGTCTCCCTGTCTATGGTGTGACAGAGCTAGTTGTTTGTCTCCCTGTCTATGGTGTGACAGAGCTAGTTGTTTGTCTCCCTGTCTATGGTGTGACAGAGCTAGTTGTCTGTCTCCCTGTCTATGGTGTGACAGAACTAGTTGTCTGTCTCCCTGTCTATGGTGTGACAGAACTAGTTGTCTGCCTCCCTGTCTATGTGTGTGACAGAGCTAGTTGTCTGCATTGACTCTACCCTCTCCATGAACAACTGTGTTTCTCAAACTGCCAGATCTTGCTACTATCATCTCCATCGTATAAGCCTGATCAGGAAGTATCTCTCTGTCGAAACAACTGCAAAACTCGTTCTCTCCTTCATAATGTCTCGCATTGACTATTGCAATTCACTCCTGTCTGGTCTTCCTGCCTCCACCATTCACATCCTACAGCGCATTCAAAACAATGCTGTACGCCTTGTACTCAAAAAGAAAAAAGCTGACCACATATCTCCTCTCCTGGCACAACTTCACTGGCTCCCTGTATCAAAGCGCATACAGTACAAACTAGACACCATGTGCTACAAAAGCCTCAATAACGCAGCCCCCGATTACCTGTCAAGCCTACTTGAGATCTATCTTCCCTCACGTACCCTCCGCTCTGCCTCCGATCCTCTGACTTTTCGCTTTCCACGCACTAAGCTCAATACCTATGGTCCACGAGCCTTCTCTGTTTCTGGTCCACTCTCCTGGAACAAACTTCCTCTCTCAGTCCGTCAGCAACCTACTTTTGTCTCCTTCAAGTCCGCTCTCAAAACTCACCTTTTCTCCTCCGCATAAAATCCTAACCTCACTCAACCCCCCCCCCCCCCCCTCTGCAGCCTGTCTCCGCTCGGAGGGGAATCACATGGTTATAATATATAATTGTATATGCTATGCTCTCTATAATTTTCCATTGCTTTTATTCTTGCTTTTATTGCTTTTATTCTTTCTCCCCATTTATAGCCATGCGTGTGTGTGTGTGTGTGTGTGTGTGTGTGTGTGTGTGTGTGTGTGTGTGTGTGTGTGCGTGCGGGTCGTGCGTGCGTGCGTGCGTGCGTGCGTGCGTGTGTGTGTCTGCTTCAGCGCTTAGATTTGATTTTATCAAGATTTTGCGCTATATAAATATTGTAATTATTATTATTATTATTATCTCCCTGTCTATATCTATGGTGTGACAGAGCTAGATGTCTGTCTCCCTGTCTATATCTATGGTGTGACAGAGCTAGATGTCTGTCTCCCTGTCTATATCTATGGTGTGACAGAGCTAGATGTCTGTCTCCCTGTCTATATCTATGGTGTGACAGAGCTAGATGTCTGTCTCCCTGTCTATACATATGGTGTGACAGAGCTAGATGTCTGTCTCCCTGTCTATATCTATGGTGTGACAGAGCTAGATGTCTATCTCCCTGTAGGGTGTACAGAGCTAGATGTCTGTCTCCCTGTCTATATCTATGGTGTGACAGAGCTAGATGTCTGTCTCCTGTCTATATCTATGGTGTGACAGAGCTAGATGTCTGTCTCCCTGTCTATATCTATGGTGTGACAGAGCTAGATGTCTGTCTCCCTGTCTATATCTATGTGTGACAGAGCTAGATGTCTGTCTCCCTGTCCATATCTATGGTGTGACAGAGCTAGATGTCTGTCTCCCTGTCTATATCTATGGTGTGACAGAGCTAGATGTCTGTCTCCCTGTCCATATCTATGGTGTGACAGAGCTAGATGTCTATCTCCCTGTCTATATCTATGGTGTGACAGAGCTAGATGTCTATCTCCCTGTATATACATATGGTGTGACAGAGGTAGTTGTCTGTCTCCTTGTCCATATCTATGGTGTGACAGAGCTAGATGTCTGTCTCCCTGTCTATATCTATGGTGTGACAGAGCTAGATGTCTGTCTCCCTATCTATATCTATGGTGTGACAGAGCTAGATGTCTGTCTCCCTGTCTATATCTATGGTGTGACAGAGCTAGATGTCTGTCTCCCTATCTATATCTATGGTGTGACAGAGCTAGTTGTCTGTCTCCCTGTCTATATCTATGGTGTGACAGAGCTAGATGTCTGTCTCCCTGTCTATACATATGGTGTGACAGAGCTAGTTGTCTGTCTCCCTGTCTATATCTATGGTGTGACAGAGCTAGATGTCTGTCTCCCTGTCTATACATATGGTGTGACAGAGCTAGATGTCTGTCTCCCTGTATGGTGTGACAGAGCTAGATGTCTGTCTCCCTGTATGGTGTGACAGAGCTAGATGTCTGTCTCCCTGTCTATATCTATGGTGTGACAGAGCTAGATGTCTGTCTCCCTGTATGGTGTGACAGAGCTAAATGTCTGTCTCCCTGTATGGTGTGACAGAGCTAGATGTCTGTCTCCCTGTCTATACATATGGTGTGACAGAGCTAGTTGTCTGTCCTCCCTGTCTATATCTATGGTGTGACAGAGCTAGTTGTCTGTCCCCCTGTCTATATCTATGGTGTGACAGAGGTAGTTGTCTGTCTCCTTGTCTATACATATGGTGTGACAGAGCTAGTTGTCTGTCTCCCTGTCTATATCTATGGTGTGACAGAGCTAGTTGTCTGTCTCCCTGTCTATATCTATGGTGTGACAGAGCTAGTTGTCTGTCTCCCTGTCTATATCTATGGTGTGACAGAGCTAGTTGTCTGTCTCCCTGTCTATATCTATGGTGTGACAGAGGTAGATGTCTGTCTCCCTGTCTATATCTATGGTGTGACAGAGCTAGATGTCTGTCTCCCTGTCTATATATATGGTGTGACAGAGGTAGTTGTCTGTCTCCCTGTCTATACATATGGTGTGTACAGAGCTAGATGTCTGTCTCCCTGTCTATATCTATGGTGTGACAGAGGTAGATGTCTGTCTCCCTGTCTATACATATGGTGTGACAGAGCTAGTTGTCTGTCTCCCTGTCTATATCTATGGTGTGACAGAGGTAGTTGTCTGTCTCCCTGTCTATACATATGGTGTGACAGAGCTAGATGTCTGTCTCCCTGTCTATATCTATGGTGTGACAGAGGTAGATGTCTGTCTCCCTGTCTATACATATGGTGTGACAGAGCTAGTTGTCTGTCTCCCTGTCTATATCTATGGTGTGACAGAGGTAGTTGTCTGTCTCCCTGTCTATACATATGGTGTGACAGAGCTAGATGTCTGTCTCCCTGTATGGTGTGACAGAGCTAGATGTCTGTCTCCCTGTCTATACATATGGTGTGACAGAGGTAGTTGTCTGTCTCCCTGTATGGTGTGACAGAGCTAGATGTCTGTCTCCCTGTATGGTGTGACAGAGGTAGTTGTCTGTCTCCCTGTATGGTGTGACAGAGCTAGATGTCTGTCTCCCTGTCTATATCTATGGTGTGACAGAGCTAGTTGTCTGTCTCCCTGTCTATATCTATGGTGTGACAGAGGTAGTTGTCTGTCTCCTTGTCTATACATATGGTGTGACAGAGCTAGTTGTCTGTCTCCCTGTCTATACATATGGTGTGACAGAGCTAGATGTCTGTCTCCCTGTCTATATCTATGGTGTGACAGAGGTAGATGTCTGTCTCCCTGTCTATACATATGGTGTGACAGAGCTAGTTGTCTGTCTCCCTGTCTATATCTATGGTGTGACAGAGGTAGTTGTCTGTCTCCCTGTCTATACATATGGTGTGACAGAGCTAGATGTCTGTCTCCCTGTCTATATCTATGGTGTGACAGAGGTAGATGTCTGTCTCCCTGTCTATACATATGGTGTGACAGAGCTAGTTGTCTGTCTCCCTGTCTATATCTATGGTGTGACAGAGGTAGTTGTCTGTCTCCCTGTCTATACATATGGTGTGACAGAGCTAGATGTCTGTCTCCCTGTATGGTGTGACAGAGCTAGATGTCTGTCTCCCTGTCTATACATATGGTGTGACAGAGGTAGTTGTCTGTCTCCCTGTATGGTGTGGACAGAGCTAGATGTCTGTCTCCCTGTATGGTGTGACAGAGGTAGTTGTCTGTCTCCCTGTATGGTGTGACAGAGCTAGATGTCTGTCTCCCTGTCTATATCTATGGTGTGACAGAGCTAGATGTCTGTCTCCCTGTCTATACATATGGTGTGACAGAGCTAGTTGTCTGTCTCCCTTTCCATATCTATGGTGTGGCACATCTACTGTTCGACCTCTTGTCCATGACTGTATTGTGAGAGAGTTGTCTGTCTCCCTGTCCGTATTAAAAATTTATGGTGTGACAGAGCTAGTTGTCTGTCTCCCTGTCTATACATATGGTGTGACAGAGCTAATTGTCTGTCTCCCTGTCTATACATATGGTGTGACAGAGCTAGTTGTCTGTCTCCCTGTCTATACATATGGTGTGACAGAGCTAGATGTCTGTCTCCCTGTCTATATCTATGGTGTGATAGAGCTAGATGTCTGTCTCCCTGTCTATATCTATGGTGTGACAGAGCTAGATGTTTCTCCCTGTCTATATCTATGGTGTGACAGAGCGTCTATATCTATGGTGTGACAGAGCTAGATGTCTATCTCCCTGTCCATATATATGGTGTGACAGAGCTAGATGTATATCTCCCTGTCTATATCTATGGTGTGACAGAGCTAGATGTCTATCTCCCTGTCTATACATATGGTGTGACAGAGCTAGATGTCTATCTCCCTGTCTATACATATGGTGTGACAGAGCTAGATGTCTGTCTCCCTGTCTATACATATGGTGTGACAGAGCTAGTTGTCTGTCTCCTTGTCTATATCTATGGTGTGACAGAGCTAGATGTCTGTCTCCCTGTCTATATCTATGGTGTGACAGAGCTAGTTGTCTGTCTCCCTGTCTATATCTATGGTGTGACAGAGCTAGTTGTCTGTCTCCCTGTCTATATCTATGGTGTGACAGAGCTAGTTGTCTGTCTCCCTGTCTATATCTATGGTGTGGCACATCTACTGCTCGATCTCTTGTCCATGACTGTATTGTGAGAGAGTTGTCTGACTCCCTGTCCGTATTAAAAATTTATGGTGTGACAGAGCTAGTTGTCTGTCTTCCTGTCCAGATCTATGGCATGACAGAGCTAGTTCCAGTTTCCCTATCCATGTGTGTGGTGTGAGAGAGCTGCTCGCCTGTCTCCCTATCTATGTCTATGGTATGACAGAGTTAGTTGTCTGTCTCCCTATCTATGTCTATGACACAGTTGCCTGTCTCTCTGCCCATGTCTACGGCACAGTTGCCTGTCTCCGTACGTATCTGTGTCCATGACATAGTTGGCCTGTCTTCCTATCCATGTCTATGACACAGTTGCCTGTCTTCCTATCCATGTTTATGACACAGTTGCCTGTCTTCCTATCCATGTTTATGACACAGTTGCCTGTCTTCCTATCCATGTTTATGACACAGTTGCCTGTCTTCCTATCCATGTTTATGACACAGTTGCCTGTCTTCCTATCCATGTCCATGACACAGTTGCCTGTCTTCCTATCCATGTTTATGACACAGTTGCCTGTCTTCCTATCCATGTCCATGACACAGTTGCCTGTCTTCCTATCCATGTTTATGACACAGTTGCCTGTCTTCCTATCCATGTTTATGACACAGTTGCCTGTCTTCCTATCCATGTCTATGGCATGACCGATCCAGGATATCAGGCGACAGACTGTTGACAGAGATTAAGAGTTACCCAAACCGGGCCTTACACACATAACGCGCAGTACAGTGCAATGGGCTACGCTACGTCAGTTCTCGGAAGTAGCCAACAGGATGAATTGTTTCACATAGACAGACAATTTTTCTTATGTCTGCTGCTGGCCAGGAATTGGCAGTGACTGGGTTATTAGTGTGACTATGAGTGTGTTCACTTGATTGTGTAGTAACTGGGTTATTAGTGTGACTGTCAGTGTGTTCACTGGATTGTGTAGTAACTGGGTTATTAGTGTGACTGTGTTCACTGGATTGTGTAGTAACTGGGTTATTAGTGTGACTGTCAGTGTGTTCACTGGATTGTGTAGTGACTGGGTTATTAGTGTGACTGTGAGTGTGTTCACTGGATTGTGTAGTAACTGGGTTATTAGTGTGACTGTGAGTGTGTTCACTGGATTGTGTTAGTGACTGGGTTATTAGTGTGACTGTCAGTGTGTTTACTGGATTGTGTAGTGACTGGGTTATTAGTGTGACTGTCAGTGTGTTCACTGGATTGTGTAGTAACTGGGTTATTAGTGTGACTGTGAGTGTGTTCACTGGATTGTGTAGTAACTGGGTTATTAGTGTGACTGTGAGTGTGTTCACTGGATTGTGTAGTGACTGGGTTATTAGTGTGACTGTGAGTGTGTTCACTGGATTGTATAGTAACTGGGTTATTAGTGTGACTGTGAGTGTGTTCACTGGATTGTGTAGTAACTGGGTTATTAGTGTGACTGTCAGTGTGTTTACTGGATTGTGTAGTGACTGGGTTATTAGTGTGACTGTCAGTGTGTTCACTGGATTGTGTAGTAACTGGGTTATTAGTGTGACTGTGAGTGTGTTCACTGGATTGGTGTAGTAACTGGGTTATTAGTGTGACTGTCAGTGTGTTCACTGGATTGTGTAGTGACTGGGTTATTAGTGTGACTGTCAGTGTGTTTACTGGGTTGTGTAGTGACTGGGTTATTAGTGTGACTGTGAGTGTGTTCACTGGATTGTGTAGTAACTGGGTTATTAGTGTGACTGTCAGTGTGTTCACTGTGCTGTTAGTGACTGGGTTATTAGTGTGACTGTGAGTGTGTTCATTGGATTGTGTAGTGACTGGGTTATTAGTGTGACTGTGAGTGTGTTCACTGGATTGTGTAGTAACTGGGTTATTAGTGTGACTGTCAGTGTGTTCACTGTGCTGTTAGTGACTGGGTTATTAGTGTGACTGTGAGTGTGTTCACTTTGTTAGTATGGTTAGTTTGTGACTGTGCTGTCAGTGTGTCGTGGTTACGTTTTATTACTGTGTGCGTGGTTCAGTTTATACTGTGTGCGTGGTTCAGTTTATTTCTGTGTGCGTGGTTCAGTTTATTACTGTGTGCGTGGTTCAGTTTATTACTGTGTGCGTGGTTCAGTTTATTACTGTGTGCGTGGTCGTTATGTTCGAGTTCTATTACTGTGTGCGTGGTTCAGTTTATTACTGGTGGGGTGGGTGGGGGTATTCCAGACCATATTCAGTCTGATGGAGGGGTGGGTGGGGGTACTCAGACCACTATTCAGTCTGATGGAGGGGTGGGTGGGGTACTCAGACCACTATTCAGTCTGATGGAGGGGTGGGTGGGGTACTCAGACCACTATTCAGTCTGATGGAGGGGTGGGTGGGGTATTCAGACCACTATTCAGTCTGATGGAGGGGTGGGTGGGGGTATTCAGACCACTATTCAGTCTGATGGAGGGTGGGTGGGGTATTCAGACCACTATTCAGTCTGATGGAGGTGGGTGGGTATCAGACCACTATTCAGTTGATGGAGGTGGGTGGGGTATTCAGACCACTATTCAGTCTGATGGAGTGGTGGGTGGGGTATTCAGACCACTATTCAGTCTGATGGAGAGGTGGGTGGGGGTATTCAGACCACTATTCAGTCTGATGGAGAGGTGGGTGGGGGTACTCAGACCACTATTCAGTCTGATGGAGAGGTGGGTGGGGGTATTCAGACCACTATTCAGTCTGATGGAGAGGTGGGTGGGGGTACTCAGACCACTATTCAAAGTCTGATTGAGGGGTGGGTGGGGGTATTCAGACCACTATTCAGTCTGATGGAGAGGTGGGTGGGGGTACTCAGACCACTATTCAGTCTGATGGAGGGGTGGGTGGGGGTACTCAGACCACTATTCAAAGTCTGATTGAGGGGTGGGTGGGGGTATTCAGACCACTATTCAGTCTGATGGAGAGGTGGGTGGGGTACTCAGACCACTATTCAGTCTGATGGAGAGGTGGGTGGGGTATTCAGACCACTATTCAGTCTGATGGAGAGGTGGGTGGGGGTACTCAGACCACTATTCAAAGTCTGATTGAGGGGTGGGTGGGGGTATTCAGACCACTATTCAGTCTGATGGAGAGGTGGGTGGGGGTACTCAGACCACTATTCAGTCTGATGGAGGGGTGGGTGGGGGTACTCAGACCACTATTCAAGTCTGATTGAGGGGTGGGTGGGGGTATTCAGACCACTATTCAGTCTGATGGAGAGGTGGGTGGGGGTACTCAGACCACTATTCAGTCTGATGGAGGGGTGGGTGGGGGTACTCAGACCACTATTCAAAGTCTGATTGAGGGGTGGGGTGGGGGAATGGGGGGTATAAATCCCTTTCCAACATGGCTGACTTTGCTAGCCGACAGCATTATAGCGTGTGGTGTTAGTGACAGCATTTAATAGCCTGTGGTGTTAGTTGACAGCATTATAGCCTGTGGTGTTAGTTGACAGCATTATAGCCTGTGGATGTTAGCCGACAGCATTATAGCCTGTGGTGTTAGCGACAGCATACAGCTGTGGTGTTAGCCGACAGCATTATAGCGTGTGGTGTTAGCTGACATCATTATAGCCTGTGGTGTTAGCCGACAGCATTATAGCCTGTGGTGTTAGCTGACAGCATTATAGCCTGTGGTGTTAGCCGACAGCATTATAGCCTGTTGTGCTAGCCGACAGCATTATAGCCTGTGGTGTTAGCTGACATCATTATAGCCTGTGGTGTTAGCTGACAGCATTATAGCCTGTGGTGTTAGCCAACAGCATTATAGCGTGTGGTGTTAGCTGACAGCATTATAGCCTGTGGTGTTAGCGACAGCATTATAGCCTGTGGTGTTAGCCAACAGCATTATAGCCTGTGGCGTTAGCTGACAGCATTATAGCCTGTGATGCTAGCCAACAGCATTATAGCCTGTGGTGCTAGCCAACAGCATTATAGCCTGTGGTTGTTAGCGACAGCATTATAGCCTGTGGTGTTAGCTGACAGCATTATAGCCTGTGGTGTTAGCCGACAGCATTATAGCCTGTGATGTTAGCCATACAGCATTATAGCCTGTGGTGTTAGCCGACAGCATTATAGCCTGTGGTGTTAGCTGACAGCATTATAGCCTGTGGTGTTAGCTGACAGCATTATAGCCTGTGGTGTTAGTTGGACAGCATTATAGCCTGTGGTGTTAGTGACAGCATTATAGCCTGTGGTGTTAGCACAGCATTATAGCCTGTGGTGTTAGCCGACAGCATTATAGCCTGTGGTGTTAGCCGACAGCATTATAGCCTGTGGTGTTAGTTGACAACATTATAGCCTGTGGTGTTAGTTGACAGCATTATAGCCTGTGGTGTTAGCCGACAGCATTATAGCCTGTGGTGTTAGTCGACAGCATTATAGCCTGTGGTGTTAGTTGACAGCATTATAGCCTGTGGTGTTAGCCAACAGCATTATAGCCTGTGGTGCTAGTGACAGCATTATAGCCTGTGGTGCTAGCCGACAGCATTATAGCCTGTGGTGCTAGCCGACAGCATTATAGCCTGTGGTGCTAGCCGACAGCATTATAGCCTGTGGTGCAGGCGACTGTTTCAGCTCTACAATTGCTATACACACGGACAGACAGTGGACGCTGAGTCTGACTCACTCAGTCTATGTATACAGCTCAGTGATTTGACTTACTCAGTGTACTTAATCCTTTTACTCTCACACCCTGTCCACCAACTGCAAAAACTTAACCCTTTGACCCCCTCACCCTATCCACCTGTGGGAAGCTGGTGGATAGGGTGACTGAATCAAAGGGTTACATGTTTGCTTTGCTTGCATGGTTGAGAACGCAGGATGCTGGTAGACAGGGTGCGGGAGTCAAAGGATCAGTGTAGGCCTGTATACATCTGGTGATTTGACTCCTTCAGTGTACCTATTACTGTCATCATCATCAGGTGCCCTGCCGCATGGCGTTGGCGATTATGGACTTCCATCTGTCTCTATCACTTGTTGCCTCAAGCATCTCTTCCACCCTCCTTGTCTTCAGCCACTCTGCAAGTCCGACTAGTATCTTCTCCCTGGGTCTACCCGGTGCTCTCTTTCCCTCCAGCTTTCCCGTTGTGACCAAGTGCTCCAATTCCCTTTCCTCATAAAATGACCTATAAATGTTGCCTGTCTTTTCCTAATCTTCCTTATGAATGATCTACTTGTGTCTGCCTCCATCAAGACTGTCTCGTTTGTTTTCTTTGCTGTCCATGGAACTCTCAACATTCTTCTTAGAAACCACATCTCGGCTGCCTCAATCTTGTTCTGGCTTTGTTTGTTGACTGTCCACGCCTCGCAACCGTACAACAGTATTGGTTCTATATAACATTCAAGAACTCTCTTCGTGATGTTAATTATAGGCATTTGTTGGTAAATATGCTTGTCATCTTCTTGAATGCTGTTTTGGCTTGGCCGATTCTGCCAGCTTTTTCTGATGTGCATCTGCCGTCTGGTAAAATGATCGTTCCCAGATATTCAAACTTATCAACCTGTCTCACGGTTGTGCTATCTGCTGTTATTTTGCATGAGGGGATTTCACGTTTTTTACTGATCACCATAACTTCAGTCTTCCTGCTGTTTAGTTCCAACCCCTTACCTTTGCTTTCTATTTCTAGTATATTCACAAGGTTTTGTAGGTCCCTTTCACTTTTTGCAATCAGCACGGTGTCATCTGCGTATCGAATTTTGTTTATCGTTTTTCCTCCAATCTTTAATCCAGGGTCTTCCTCTAGGTTTCTCATGATGTTTTCGCTGTAAAGTGAAAACAGATCTGGTGACAAAACACAACCCTGTCTGACTCCTATTTTGATGTTTTGGAAAGAGCTTATATCGTTTTTTATTCTCATTGCAGCTGTTTGTTCCCAATACATATTTCTGATTATTCATAGATCTTTTCCATCAATATTGAGTCGTTCTAGTTGGTTGATCAATTCTTCATGTCTTACCTGATCGAAAGCCTTGGTATAATCAACAAAGCATGAATATAAATCCTTGTTCATCTCGATTGACCTCTCTATGATAGTTCTTAGGATGTATATGGCTTATTACTTATTACTGTAGGCTGTACTGACTCGACTTATCCAGTGTACTTAATGTGATGAATGAATGAATGATGGTAGTCCTTCGTTGCCGAAGATGACGATGAAATCCTGCAGCTCATCTGTGGACGCGCATGTGGCTGTGCAATCCGATCTTGGATGTACAATGTCTGTTGCAGTGGGGACACTGGAATGTCGTGGTTGGGGTGGTTGGATTATGTCTCCTCTCTCTTCTGATAGTCAGCTTCTCCCTGTAGTTGATATCGCTGTTTCTGCTGGCAAGATGGACGGCCCTGTGCCAGGCGTTCCTTTCGGTGGCAGTTCTTTCGAGTTCTTTGGGGGTAACCTGTGCAAACTGGAGGTTTGCCTTTATCGTGTCCTTGAAACGCTTTTTTGGCCTCCCGAGATTTCTTTTGCCACTTGTGAGTTCGCCGTACAGCAGTTGTTTGGGCATTCGGTGGTCTTCCATGCGGATGACATGGCCGACCCATCTCAGTTGGGCTTTGACAAGCAGGCTTTCTATGCTTTGTGAGCTTGATCGGTTGAGGACCTCAATGTTGGTGATGCGGTCTTGCCACCGGATGCCAAGTATGCTGCAGAGAGCCCTTTGGTGGAACTGCTCTAATTTGTTGATGTGCTTCCTGTAGAGTGTCCAAGTCTCCGAACCGTAGAGGAGGGAGGAGAGCACAACGGCATTGTACACTTTGATTTTTGTTGACAGCCGGACATTGTGCTGGTTTAATACCTTGTTTTTCAGCCTACCGAGAGCCTGGCTGGCTTTGCTGATTCGTGAATCAATTTCCTGATCGATGGGGCCGTCTGCAGAGATGATACTTCCAAGATATTTAAAGTTCTTGGTGTTCTTCAGACTGTTGCCATCGATGGTGATGTTTGGAGACAGTGGGTTAGTTTGTGGGGCAGGCTGGTGAAGAACTTCAGTTTTCCCGATGCTTATTGTAAGTCCAAAGAGCTTTGAGGCTTCTGCGAAGTGATTGAGCATTGTTTGCAGGTCCGCTTCCGAGTGAGCATTCAAGGAGCAGTCATCGGCGAAGAGCGCCTCCTGAAGGAGTTCTGTGCTGGTTTTTGTCTTGGCTTGCAGGCGACGTAGATCAAAAAGGGAGCCATCCAGGCGGTACTTTAGGTATATTCCCTTGTCAAGATCCTTGCAGGCGTGGGAAAGCATGGCGGTGGAGAAGATATTGAAGAGGACTGGTGCCAGGACACAGCCTTGTTTGACGCCATTTGTAATTTCGAATTCGTCAGTCATGTTGCCACTTGCAAGAACTTGCCCACTCATGCCTGTGTGGAAGAGCTGGATGATCTTTAGGAATTTGGGAGGGCAGCCAATCCGTTCTAGGACAGTCCACAGGGCTTCTCTGTTGACCGTGTCGAAAGCCTTGGTAAGGTCAACAAAGACTGAGTAAAGAGGCCTATTCTGTTCTATGCACTTTTCTTGAATTTGTCTCATAGCAAGTACTTAATGTAGGCTTGCACTAACTGACTCGACTTATTCAGTGTACTTAATGTAGGCTACACTCATTGACTCAACTTATTCAGTGTACTTAATGTAGGCTACACTCACTGACTCAACTTATTCAGTGTACTTAATGTAGGCTATATTCACTGACTCGACTTATTCAGTGTACTTAATGTAGGCTACACTCACTGACTCAACTTATTCAGTGTACTTAATGTAGGCTACATTCACTGACTCGACTTATTCAGTGTACTTAATGTAGGCTACACTCACTGACTCAACTTATTCAGTGTACTTAATGTAGGCTACATTCACTGACTCGACTTATTCAGTGTACTTAATGTAGGCCTATACTCTCTGACTCAACTTATTCAGTGAACTTACCTGCAGACCTACAGCTCAGTGAAATGACTCATTCAGTGTAGGCTACTTCTTCTACAGGTCAGCGATTTGGGCAGCGTGAAAGTGAGTATTGGAAAGGTATGCAGTGAGTGGACTGACCACTGTGACACAACTGTGAGACTGACCACTCAATCATCTGACCTCTGACCCGGCAAAAGGTGTGTGGGTGTGGGAACAACGTGTGTTGGCGTTGGTAGCAGTGTAGGAATGGCGAATGTTGAGGACACAGTACGTCAACTGCGGACAGCGTTTCTGGCTCAGTGGTCCCAACAATTTCCCCACACGCCCACCCTGCTGTTCGGGCCTTAGATTTTCTCTGTGCAAAGGACTGTGAAGGTAAAGCGGGAGCGTCGTTTAAGGAACGGCTCAGCTCAGGGGTGGTGAGTCAGTTAGCTAGCAGCCTGAAAGCCACTGAGGACAAGATTCACCAGCTCCAGGACCAGGTGAGGAGGAAAACATTTCTGTACGAATTTCTCTACAACGTGGTGCAGTGTTTGGACACCACAGGGCGGGGACAGACCTCACCCCCAATTGTTTCTGGGAGTTTTAATACTGTCCATACATCGTCAACAGATTTACCGGTCACATCTGCTTCTGTGAATACGCGTGATTCGGTGACTGCACCTGTCTGTGCCAGTACTGACAGTGCCAGCCCACCTGCACGCCAACTGAATGACACACCTGCACGCCAACTGAATGACACACCTACAGGCCAGCAGTACTGCCTTCAACCTGCGTGTATCAACTACGAAAGTACTCCAGGTACTGACACACCTCACAGTAGGAAAGACCTACCACCAACCAAGCAGACGACAGGTTTAGGTCAGAGATTCAGCGAACAGCGCCCCGTCCCCCGTGTGGCCAGGTGCCAAAATTGTGGGCATAGTTATACAGGGTCAGTGCCTGAAGACCTTTGTCTCGATCCTAACTTGACAAGCGGCACACGCCTGTCCCAGCAGACGACATTTTTACCCCGACCTTCACACGATTTGGAAGGCGTGACGTCAGAGAAGTGTAGCCAGTGCGGGTGTGTTTGTGGTGTTGGTGTGTTGTCTACAAAGTGCAGTGAGTGTGAGTGTAATGGTGATGGTATTTTGACACACGACACACTAACCACAAGATCGTGTAGCAAAGGTAACGGTAGCAGCGTGGTGACTGGAGAATCGTGGGCTGAGTGTGCTGCTGGTGGTGTGTTGACACATGACACTGTGTACGGGAAGACAAGGAGGCCGTGTGCGCAACACCTGTACACATCCACACACACAGACACACACACAGACACACGCATTGACATACACACAGACACAAAGAGTGCTGTAAACACACACATCACCAACACCAGCGAACACCCTCAGACAGGTATCGAAGCGAACAACCACAACCAAAACAACAACAATAAACATCTTGGCGTGAAACACAATATCAACAAGAGCAACACCAGTAAACACTTTGATGTCAAATCAAGGAACCACAACACGACCTGTGAGAATCGTCACCTCAACAAAGCTGAGCAGGGGGCTAGAAGGAATTCAGTCCAGGTCACTGACAGCGGGACCTCACACCAAAATGTCCCCGACAAGGCCGACCTTGACCCAGAAAGGCCGTGCCCCGTAACACAAGGGGATCAGTTTGAAGGCACAGCCACCGTTGAGGGTCATGAATATTCCTTACTGGTCTGTTCTTCCTTACAGCCGCACCATCATTCTGTACAAGGGAACAGCGGATCCGTTGGTATCGCCCCAAGCTCGTTAGGGCGCCCTGAAGCAGGTAGAGACAGGTGTGTTCAGGAAGGTTCCGGTCAACATACACAGACCAGTGCACAGGAAGGGTGTCATGTAGATAGAGACAGTTTCCAGCAGGCAGGGGGTCGTGTCAGCCGTTGCTGTCAAACGGACATCACCATCTGCGAGACAGACAACTGGACAGAGGGGAGCAGCACCATGTTCTGGAACAGAAAGAAGTCGGCCCCCAAACGCTGTGACGAACTCCGTGACCGAGACAACAGCGGCATCTTGGGTCGACACGCGGACAGCGCTGACCTGCCCCCTCCCCCACCCCCACGCACCAGTTCCCCCCAGCACGTGCACTTCCTCAAGTTGACGGACGGGTTTAACATCGTGCTAGACGGGGGAGGGGCAAAACCACCGCCACCACCATCATCATCAACAACAACATCAAGAACAAGAACAACAACACACACAGGTGAAGAGAGTGGGGAGGAGGAAAGGTACGACAACAACACCACTTGGTCAGGTTACAAGACGACAGGTGAGAAAAAGACAGCCTGGAGATCACAGGGTCAAAACGCAACAGGTGTGTCAGGTGTGAAACAGTCAGAATGGCAGTCACTGGATCAGACTTCAACAGATGTGTCAGGTGTGAAACAGTCAACATGGCATCACTGGATCAGATTTCAACAGGTGTGTCAGGTGTGAAACAGTCAACATGGCAGTCACTGGATCAGATTTCAACAGGTGTGTCAGGTGTAAAACAGAACTACTGGGGTGCACCAGGGGACAGTGGTGCTGATGAAGACGAGGGGTACCACACCCCGGTATCACGCGTCAGGTCCGACACCACGGGATGGCGCACCACCCCCGCCCCCATCACCCGCCCTCAAAGTCACAGCCCCCTCTCTCACGCCCCATCAGTAAACCCCGGTCCCAGCCCAGAAAGAAACCACCCCCTCTGCCCCCCAAGCAGAAACCCACCGCCGTGTTCTACGTGGATTGCGACGCGTTAAAGATCCCTGGAGGTGACGCAATGGGTGGTGGCAGAGAGGGGTGCAGTGACAGTCACGACATGCACTCTAACCTTGACAGAGAGGTCAGTGTCAGTGACAAAACAATGGGCACGTGTACAGGAGGAAGTGGGCGTGGCCATGCACTGAGGACGCAGCAAGCCCCTCACGCTATGCACACACGGCCTCAGCCACAAAGCTCACCTGACAGTTCGCACACACCTCGGGCCGACACACGCGCAGGCAAGGTGCAGCCCCAATTAGACCCTCCCCGATTTGCTCATAATTCTCAACCAGACACAACCCACCTCTCAGAGAGATCGGATCGCTCGGAGAGACTGGATCATTTCCGCAGATCAAACCGCGTTGTTCTAGAATCCCAGAGAGAGGATTTTTCCCAGAGAGAGGATCGTGTGAAGAACGAGGATCAGTTTGTTGGCAGCACACTGTCACAGGGGCCCGACAGGGAACAGACGCGTTCAGAAGTCGTAACCACTAAACCACCACCATCCTCAGCGTGCTCATCGTCAGGGGAGGAAGGGAGGGAAGAGGGCTTTCATCCCCCAACAGT
>JAPXFY010000022.1:69853116-69860616 GCA_030674185.1 Monoplex corrugatus
AATATTGCATGCTTCCTGTCTTTGCACATATAATGAAATCAAAATATTGCCTCTTGATGAACATAGGAAAGCCGCTTCTGCTAAATTTTTGTTACGAAACACCACCGTAGAAAACATCTCAGAAACAGAAACAAAATTAAGATCAGATATCGACTTTCCTAAGAGAGCTCAAGTCACACTTGCAACATACACATCTGATGTTATGAAAAGCTCAGGAATTGATCTAGAAGTAGATCCTGTATCTGTAAGACCTTCCTTTTCCCCGGTACCCAGTTGGGAACTCCGAAGAGCACGATTTGACATATGCCACACTAATTTAAAAAAAAAAAAATAACATGAATTTACTGGCAAGTCAGGTTAAATGTCATATAGAACACTTTTACTGCAATCATTTGAAAATTTACACTGATGGATCAATAATTGAAAAAAAAAAAAAAAAGCAGGCTCAGCGTTTTTAATACCTGCACTCAAAATTGAGAAATCTTTCTATATAGGATTTGATAAATCTGTCTTTACAACTGAACTCTTTGCAATATTAATGGTTTTAAACTTTATGATAAGTCTTTCTAGGACAATTTTTCAGATACTTTTTTTGCGTTGATTCAAAATCAGTACTTCAGGCTCTTGAATCAACATTACAAACAAGGTCTGAAATGATTCTGGAAATTAGTCACTTGGTTCATAGTTTATTCTTAACCCTTTCACTCCCGCACCCTATCCAACAACTGCAAAAACTTAACCCTTTGATTCCCTCATCCTATCCACCAGCTTCCTGTAGGAAGCTGGTGGATAGGATGAGGGAATCAAAGGGTTAAGGTTTTGCTTTGCTACCATGGTTGAAAATGCGGGATGCTGGTGGATAGGGTGCGGGAGTGAGAGGGTTAAGAGGCACTGATATTACTTTCTGCTGGATACCATCTCAGAGTTCTTTTAGTTATAATGATAAGGTTGACAGGGCTGCCAAACGGGGGCAAAAAGCTCACCAGATTCAAACAATATACAGCTTTCTCTCTTGTTGCATGAGTATTATACCTTAGTGGACACCTACGTTTGGAAGCAGTTCCAAGAAAAACAGAAAAAATATGATAAATGTCACATGAACTTTGAAGTTAGCAAAATACCCAGTCAGTTTCCTGCCAGCAGAAGTATACAATCCCTTATGTACAGATGGAAACTTGATGCATTCAAAACAAAATACACCAGGAATATAGTGTGTCTGTGTGGAAAGAAGATAACACATAGTCATATTCTTTCTTGCTTTAGGGTGAAACGACATATTCCCATGCTATCCACGAAGACAGTTTCTGACGTATTTGCCTCATCATCATTGATGTATGAATTTTTTTGTCAGCCTTTCAAAAAGTCCAATAGCGCATTATCTTTAACATGTTATTTCACTTGTTCATTGTTATGGATAGTCAATTTTTAGTTTTGTTTTTATTCATTTATTCTATATGTAACAGAGTGCCTTGCTCTGTTATGATCTGTTTAGTGTATCCCTTATCTGCTCAGCACCACTGCTAATCATTATAGAATGTTGTTTTGATGACATAGCTCAATTAGTAATAGGCTATGCTATTTTGTCATCACTATCTCTAGCACTAGATATAGAATTACACAACTACATGGAGTAAATATTTAATGGATGACTCAAGTGTGTTGACTGCTATTCGATAAGGTAGACCGACTGTTTGTGACGACAGCTCCCATAGTCAAATACTATGTTTGTCGTCACCACTGAATATTAACTGTCCAATAGCTGCCCACTCAGATGTTATGTTGCAACTTACTCAGCCCATGGCGGCCAAACAGCTTAATATGACTGTGCATTATTTTGCCAGTACATTATTGAAGTCTACTCTGTGCTAATGCTATTGAACAAGCTGTATGGTAGTTTACCCTCAACTTATCAAAGGGTTACTCAAAGTTTTTTATCAATTATTTGTTGCATGTTTACAAATGCTAGTGCTTTTGGTGTTTGTAAATGTAGACACCTGTTTTATTATAATGTAGTAGTTCACTCTTGTACATTGACATTTGTTAGTTCACAAAATGTGTACTTCGTCAGTGTATTTATGAAACCTATTTTGTGTCTTACAGGCACTGTCTTCTTCTTACATGTCTTCTATCGGTCTTTGTTGACTGACTTCTCAATAATAAAGAGTCAAGTAGCAAAACGAGGACTTGTCTTTTGATTGAGAGACTTCCCTTTCTGCTCTGGATACAAACGACCACCACATCAATCATCAACATCATCCCTTACACCCTTAACCACTCGCCCCATCTCATATATATATATTTCTTACTTTTGTTGTTTGTTTGTTTAAATTGTTAATTATGGTAACGTTATTTGTTAGTTTTACCTACCCCTCCTCGAGACAGTTGTTTTTTGGATTATCTTTTCTCAAGATCACAATCGACTATTTTCAAATATCCTCTTAACTCCTCCTCTATCCACCCCCACCCCCCCTTTTTTTTTTTCTAAAATCACTTTAGTGAATAGACATTAAATCAAAGACCCCCCCCCCCCCACACACACACACACACACAGTGTGGGATGTCGATGTCTTCATCACTGTTTCTCTTTCTGAAGGTTTTTCATCAGGCTTCTGTCATCCCCCTGACTGTATGTGTGTGTGTGTGTGTGTGTTGTGTTGTGTGTGTGTGTGTGTGTGTGTGTGTGTGTGTGTGTGTGTGTGTGTGTTGTGTGTGTGTGTGTGTGTTGTGTGTGTGTAGTGTGTGTGTGTGTGTGTGGGGTTGTGTGTTGTGTGTGTGTGTGTGTGTGTGTGTGTGTGTTGTGTGTGTGTGTGTGTGTGTGTGTGTGTGTGTGTGTGTGTGTGGTGTGTGTGGTGTGTGGTGTGTGTGTGTTGTGGTGTGTGTGTGTGTGTGTGTGTTGTGTGTGTGTGTGTGTGTGTGTGTTGTGTGAGGTGATGATGTGTTGGTGAGGATATAGTATTGATATGTAGTGTGATAATCAGATTCCGCTAGGTCAGTAGTGACAACAGTATAGATGGAGTAAGTGTATACAGGGTTTCGTGAGTTTATTGTACAGGCTTCCGGAAATGATTGTCCGTTTGGCGTGAAGCCCCGACACTCCTCAGTCAATTACATCAATGTAGTGTGTAACTCACTGTCACTGGCCACCACTATACATGTACAGTGTAGTGTTTTGGGACTTGGCTGTTCTGTACCAGTTATCAAACATGTTTGTTATAATGAACACATGTGTATACACATATAGATCTATGCCTTACTATCCATCTGTCTACCATCCAGCTAACTATCCTGGTTTTCCTGTGCACTGTAACTATCCATCTGTCTACCATCCAGCTAACTATCCTGGTTTTCCTGTGCACTGTAACTATCCATCTGTCTACCATCCAGCTAACTATCCTGGTTTTCCTGTGCACTGTAACTATCCATCTGTCTACCATCCAGCTACTATCCTGGTTTTCCTGTGCACTGTAACCTGAGTTTTGGTCAGTGTGAGGGAATGCTTTGGTGAATGATGAGAGTGTGCGTGTTGTTTGATTTTTATATCGAGATTTTTGTGCCTTATAAATGTTATGATCATTGTCATTATCTATCTATCTGTCTATCTATCTATCTATCTATCTATCTATCTATCTATCTATCTATCTATCTATCTATCTGTCTGTCTATCTATCTATCTATCTATCTATCTATCTATCTATCTATCTAATCTATCTATAGATCTCTAGATGTATCCATCTAACTATCTATATCTATCTATCTGTATGTGTGTGTGTATGTGTGTGTAGGCCTCTGTGTGTGTGTGACATAATTTTCCTCCGTTAGATAATACATTCATCATCACCATCATCATCATTCATCATCATCATCATCATTAATATCCTCTCTGTCTCCCTCTCTGTATACACACATAGGCCCTGTCTATCGCTGTTTGTCTGTCTGTCTATCAGTTGATCTATTTCTCAATCTCTCTCTCTCTCTCTCTCTCTCGTGTGTCTATCTGTCTATGTGTTTCGTTCGTTCCTTGATTTAACGTCTTTTCACTGTAAGTGATATTACACACTATGTGTGTGTGTGTGTATATGTGTGTGTGTCTGTTTGTCTATATGTCTGTCTGTCTGTCTATCTGTCTATAGTTTCTGTCATCTTTTTATCTGTTGATCTATCTGTCTAGCTAGCTGTCCAATTATCTGTGTATCTCTCTCTTTCTATGTATCTGTCTATCCATTTGTCTATGTATATGATCCACATACACATACATACACATGTGTGTCTACTTCTCTATGTATCAATCCGTCCATCTATCTATCTACATAATATACACACATACGTACACATGTGTGTCGGTCTCTCTGTCTGTGTGTCTATCCATTCATCTATCTACATAATGTACACGCATATGTACACATGTGTGTCTATCTGTCTGTCTGTGTGTCTATTCATTCATCTATCTATCTACATAATGTACACACAACTACACATGTGTGTCTATCTGTCTGTGTGTCTATCCATCCATCTATCTATCTACATAATGTACACACATACATACACATGTGTGTCAGTCTCTCTGTCTGTGTGTCTATCCATCCATCCATCTACATAATATACACACATACATACACATGTGTGTCAGTCTCTCTGTCTGTGTGTCCATCCATCCATCTACATAATATACACACATACATACACATGTGTGTCAGTCTCTCTGTCTGTGTGTCTATCCATCCATCCATCTACATAATATACACACATACATACACATGTGTGTCTATCTGTCTGTCTGTGTGTCTATCCATCCATCTATCTACATAATATACACATATACATACACATGTGTGTCAGTCTCTCTGTCTGTGTGTCTATCCATCCATCTATCTATCTACATAATATACACATATATATATATACATATGCATGTGTGTCTATCTCTCTATGTATCTATCCATCCATCTATCTATCTACATAATATACACGTGTACAAACGTACATACACATGTGTGTCTATTTTTCTATCTGTGTATCTATCCATCTATCTATGTATATAATGTACACGTGTACAAACGTACATACACATGTATGTCTATCTATGTACATAATGTACACGTGTACAAACGTATATACACATGTGTGTCTATCTATGTACATAATATACACGTGTACAAACGTACATACACATGTGTGTCTATCTATGTACATAATATACACGTGTACAAACGTACATACACATGTGTGTCTATTTTTCTATCTGTGTATCTATCCATCTATCTATGTACATAATATACACATGTACAAATGTACATACACATGTGTGTCTATCTATGTACATAATGTACACGTGTACAAACGTACATACACATGTGTGTCTATGTACATAATATACACATGTACAAACGTACATACACATGTGTGTCTATCTATGTACATAATATACACGTGTACAAACATACATACACATGTGTGTCTGATATAATCAGTGTTGCGTTGACAGGCTGTTGCACAAATCACACCGTGGTACTCTGACTCAGTATATCTTTAGTGTGTGCATGTGTGCGTGTGTGTGTGTGTGTGTGTGTGTGTATGTGTATGTGTGTGTGCGCATGTGTGGGGGTGTGTGCACATGTGCGTGTGCGCGCTCATGTATATGTGTGTGTGTGCGCATGTGTGTGTGTGCGCGCATGTATATGTGTGTGTGGTGTGTGTGTGTGCGCGTGTGTGGTGTATGTGTATGTGTGTGTGCGTGTGTGTGTATGTTGTGTGTGTGCGCGGTGTGTGTATGTTTATGTGTGTGTGTGTGTGTGTGTGTGTGCATGTGCGTGTGCGCGCGTATATATGTGTGTTTGTATGTGTGTGTGTGTGAGTGTATGTGTGTGTGCGCATGTGTGGGTGTGTGTGTGTGTGTGCATGTGCGTGTGTTCACACGCATGTATATGTGTGCGTGTGTGTGTGTCTGTGTCTGTGTGTGTGTGTGATAGAAAGAGAGACAGAGAGAAACATTTTTATTTTCCGACAGTAGAAGTCATAAGCCAAAAGTCATTTCTCAATATTGTTTTTGCTTTCGTGCTTGTCTTTTCATGTTTCTGTAAGTCAGCCACTTGTTGACAGGACTTCAGAGATCTTTAACGTGCATATGTATTTGGTATTCAGAATGCATATACACATGATCTGGGTTTAGACACTGGCAGATCAGCAGACATGTTGAACCGGAACATGTGAAAAATCTTCGTCCTTTGCCCACCAGGTGGAGGGGTCTGGGGGGGGGGGGGGGGAGGGGGGATCAAACTCGGAACCTTCCAGAACTTGAAAATCTGAGGTGTACCATTTGACCACCGCACTGGTCAGAGAGAGAGAGAGAGCCCTTGCCCCCTGGGGACTTCCATATCTAATCTACATGACTAACTATTCAAAAATACTGTTTGTGTGGTAGTCATTATGCACAAAGAAATATTGACAAATCATGACAAAAATGTTAAACCACGATATACATAAAGAATGTGCAGATTACATTATACAATTAACATCAGATACTTCATAAAAATTTTTTTTTTAAAATAGACATGGGGGAAAATGGAAGGAAAGAGGGTGGAGTGTATGGAGGAAGAAGAATTGAAGATTGTAGCGTTATTACATCTATCTCTCTATCTCTCTCTCTCTATCTCTATCTATCTGTCTCTCTATCTATCTATCTATCTATCTATCTATCTATCTATCTATCTATCTATCTATCTATCTATCTATCTATCTATCTATCTATCTATCTGTCTGTCTATCTGTCTATCTATCTGTCTGTTTCTCTATCTATCTATGTATCTGTCTATCTACCTATCTGTCTATCTGTCTGTCTGTTTATCTATGTATCTGTCTGTCTATCTTTTCTCTCTCTCCCTCTCTCTCTCTCTCTCTGTCTGTCTATCTTTCTCTCTCTGTGTCTGTCTATCAATCTATGTCTGTGTATCTATCTAGCTATCTATTGATCAAATTGATCAATCGATCTGCCTGTCTGTCTGTCTGTTTATCTATCTATGTATCTGTCTATCTCTCTCTCTCTATCTCTTGTCTGTCTATCAATCTGTCTGTGTCTGTGTATCTATCTAGCTATCTAATATCTATTGATCAAATTGATCAATCGATCTGCCTGTCTGTCTGTCTGTCTGTCTATCTATCTGTATCTCTCTCTCTCTCCATCTGTCTGTCTATCAATCTGTCTGTGTCTATCTGTCTGTCTCTCTATCTATCTATTGATCAGATTGATCAATCTGTCTGTCTGTCTGTCTACCTGTGTATCTGTATTAGTGTATATCTATATGATGCTGTCATAGTCATTGGTTTATCATAATTGTGACTGTGAGAAAATGAGACATGAGGTGTTGTGGAAAGCTGGTATTGCTAGAGAGAGAGAGGGAGAGAGAGAGAGAGACTCAGAGAGAGAGAGAGAGAGAGAGAGTGGTTGTTATTGATCAAAGAAATCAATTGATTTTGATCAGTGTCATGTTGACCAGCTGTTGCACT
>JAPXFY010000022.1:69870616-69888116 GCA_030674185.1 Monoplex corrugatus
ATAGTTTACCCAAACCTCCACCCTTTATGAAAAATGTCCATAGTTTACCCAAACCTCCACCCTTTATGAAAAATGTCCATAGTTTACCCAAACCTCCACCCTTTATGAAAAATGTCCACACTGTACCCAAACCTCCACCCTTTATGACAGATGTCCATAAAATACCCAAACCTCCACCCTTTATGAAAAATGTCCACACTGTACCCAAACCTCCACCCTTTATGAAAAATGTCCACACTGTACCCAAACCTCCACCCTTTATGACAGATGTCCATAAAATACCCAAACCTCCACCCTTTATGAAAAATGTCCACACTGTACCCAAACCTCCACCCTTTATGACAGATGTCCATAGTTTACCCAAACCTCCACCCTTTATGAAAAAATGTCCATAGTTTACCCAAACCTCCACCCTTTATGAAAAATGTCCACACTGTACCCAAACCTCCACCCTTTATGACAGATGTCCATAAAATACCCAAACCTCCACCCTTTATGAAAAATGTCCACACTGTACCCAAACCTCCACCCTTTATGAAAAATGTCCACACTGTACCCAAACCTCCACCCTTTATGAAAAATGTCCATAGTTTACCCAAACCTCCACCCTTTATGAAAATGCCCATAAAGTAGGCCTACCCAAACCTCCACCCTTTATGAAAAATGCCCATAGTTTACCCAAACCTCCACCCTTTATGAAAAATGCCCATAGTTTACCCAAACCTCCACCCTTTATGAAAAATGTCCATAGTTTACCCAAACCTCCACCCTTTATGAAAAATGCCCATAGTTTACCCAAACCTCCACTCTTTATGAAAAATGTCCATAGTTTACCCAAACCTCCACCCTTTATGAAAAATGCCCATAGTTTACCCAAACCTCCACCCTTTATGAAAAATGTCCATAGTTTACCCAAACCTCCACCCTTTATGAAAAATACCCATAAAGTAGGCCTACCCAAACCTCCACTCTTTATGAAAAATGCCCATAGTTTACCCAAACCTCCACTCTTTATGAAAAATGTCCATAGTTTACCCAAACCTCCACTCTTTATGAAAAATGCCCATAAAGTAGGCCTACCCAAACC
This sequence comes from Monoplex corrugatus, assembly GCA_030674185.1. NCBI lineage: Eukaryota > Metazoa > Mollusca > Gastropoda > Littorinimorpha > Ranellidae > Monoplex > Monoplex corrugatus. Next base: position 69,871,704 of record JAPXFY010000022.1, read on the forward strand.
TCCACTCTTTATGAAAAATGCCCATAAAGTAGGCCTACCCAAACCTCCACCCTTTATGAAAAATGTCCATAGTTTACCCAAACCTCCACTCTTTATGAAAAATGCCCATAAAGTAGGCCTACCCAAACCTCCACTCTTTATGAAAAATGCCCATAAAGTAGGCCTACCCAAACCTCCACCCTTTATGAAAAATGCCCATAGTTTACCCAAACCTCCACCCTTTATGAAAAATGCCCATAAAGTAGGACTACCCAAACCTCCACCCTTTATGAAAAATGTCCATAGTTTACCCAAACCTCCACCCTTTATGAAAAATGCCCATAAAGTAGGCCTACCCAAACCTCCACTCTTTATGAAAAATGCCCATAAAGTAGGCCTACCCAAACCTCCACTCTTTATGAAAAATGTCCATAGTTTACCCAAACCTCCACCCTTTATGAAAAATGCCCATAGTTTACCCAAACCTCCACCCTTTATGAAAAATGCCCATAAAGTAGGCCTACCCAAACCTCCATCCTTTATGAAAAATGCCCATAAAGTAGGCCTACCCAAACCTCCACTCTTTATGAAAAATGCCCATAAAGTAGGCCTACCCAAACCTCCACTCTTTATGAAAAATGTCCATAAAGTAGGCCTACCCAAACCTCCACCCTTTATGAAAAATGCCCATAGTTTACCCAAACCTCCACCCTTTATGAAAAATGCCCATAAAGTAGGCCTACCCAAACCTCCACCCTTTATGAAAAATGCCCATAAAGTAGGCCTACCCAAACCTCCACCCTTTATGAAAAATGCCCATAGTTTACCCAAACCTCCACCCTTTATGAAAAATGCCCATAAAGTAGGACTACCCAAACCTCCACTCTTTATGAAAAATGCCCATAAAGTAGGCCTACCCAAACCTCCACCCTTTATGAAAAATGCCCATAAAGTAGGCCTACCCAAACCTCCACTCTTTATGAAAAATGCCCTTAAAGTAGGCCTACCCAAACCTCCACCCTTTATGAAAAATGCCCATAAAGTAGGCCTACCCAAACCTCCACTCTTTATGAAAAATGCCCTTAAAGTAGGCCTACCCAAACCTCCACCCTTTATGAAAAATGCCCTTAAAGTAGGCCTACCCAAACCTCCACTCTTTATGAAAAATGCCCATAAAGTAGGCCTACCCAAACCTCCACCCTTTATGAAAAATGCCCATAAAGTAGGCCTACCCAAACCTCCACCCTTTATGAAAAATGTCCATAGTTTACCCAAACCTCCACCCTTTATGAAAAATGCCCTTAAAGTAGGCCTACCCAAACCTCCACTCTTTATGAAAAATGCCCATAGTTTACCCAAACCTCCACCCTTTATGAAAAATGCCCATAAAGTAGGCCTACCCAAACCTCCACTCTTTATGAAAAATGCCCATAGTTTACCCAAACCTCCACCCTTTATGAAAAATGCCATAAAGTAGGCCTACCCAAACCTCCACCCTTTATGAAAAATGCCCATTGTTTACCCAAACCTCCACCCTTTATGAAAAATGCCCATAAAGTAGGCCTACCCAAACCTCCACCCTTTATGAAAAATGCCCATAAAGTAGGCCTACCCAAACCTCCACTCTTTATGAAAAATGCCCATAAAGTAGGCCTACCCAAACCTCCACCCTTTATGAAAAATGCCCTTAGTTTACCCAAACCTCCACCCTTTATGAAAAATGCCCATAAAGTAGGCCTACCCAAACCTCCACCCTTTATGAAAAATGCCCATAAAGTAGGCCTACCCAAACCTCCACTCTTTATGAAAAATGCCCATAAAGTAGGCCTACCCAAACCTCCACCCTTTATGAAAAATGCCCATAGTTTACCCAAACCTCCACCCTTTATGAAAAAATGCCCATAAAGTAGGCCTACCCAAACCTCCACCCTTTATGAAAAATGCCCATAAAGTAGGCCTACCCAAACCTCCACCCTTTATGAAAAATGCCCATAGTTTACCCAAACCTCCACCCTTTATGAAAAATGCCCTTAAAGTAGGCCTACCCAAACCTCCACCCTTTATGAAAAAATGCCCTTAAAGTAGGCCTACCCAAACCTCCACCCTTTATGAAAAATGCCAATTAAAGTAGGCCTACCCAAACCTCCACCCTTTATGAAAAATGCCCTTAGTTTACCCAAACCTCCACCCTTTATGAAAAATGCCCATAGTTTACCCAAACCTCCACCCTTTATGAAAAATGCCCATAAAGTAGGCCTACCCAAACCTCCACCCTTTATGAAAAATGTCCATAAAGTAGGCCTACCCAAACCTCCACCCTTTATGAAAAATGCCCATAAAGTAGGCCTACCCAAACCTCCACTCTTTATGAAAAATGCCCATAAAGTAGGCCTACCCAAACCTCCACCCTTTATGAAAAATGCCCTTAAAGTAGGCCTACCCAAACCTCCACCCTTTTTGAAAAATGTCCATAAAGTAGGCCTACCCAAACCTCCACTCTTTATGAAAAATGCCCATAAAGTAGGCCTACCCAAACCTCCACTCTTTATGAAAAATGCCCATAGTTTACCCAAACCTCCACCCTTTATGAAAAATGCCCACAAAGTAGGCCTACCCAAACCTCCACCCTTTATGAAAAATGCCCATAAAGTAGGCCTACCCAAACCTCCACCCTTTATGAAAAATGCCCATAGTTTACCCAAACCTCCACCCTTTATTGAAAATGCCCATAAAGTAGGCCTACCCAAACCTCCACCCTTTATGAAAAATGCCCTTAAAGTAGGCCTACCCAAACCTCCACCCTTTATGAAAAATGCCCATAGTTTACCCAAACCTCCACTCTTTATGAAAAATGCCCATAGTTTACCCAAACCTCCACCCTTTATGAAAAATGCCCATAGTTTACCCAAACCTCCACTCTTTATGAAAAATGCCCATAGTTTACCCAACAAATGGACGGTGGCCAGGGGGAATTGAACCCAGACCCCCCCCCCCCCTCTGTCTAACCCACTTGACTGACTACTGAGCCCGTCTGCCAAACAAATGTGATACCCTCTCATCTGTCAGTGTGGTTTATTGTACCAATCGATTGTTATTATTGTTAACCCTTTCACGCCTGCAGCCCGTCCATAAGCTGCAAAAACTTTACCCTTTCACTCCCTCACCCTGTCCACCAACTTCACTCTCACCCTGTCCACCAACTTCACTCTCACCCTGTCCACCAGCTTCCTGCAAGAACCTGGTGGATAGGGAGAAGGAAGTGAAAGGGTTACATTTTTGCTTAGGAAGCTGGTGGATAGGGTGAGGGAATAAAAGGGTTAAGTTTTTACCTTTGTTGACATGACTGACAATGAAGGAAGCTGGTGGACAGGGTGAGGGAATAAAAGGGTTAAGTTTTTACCTTTGTTGACATGACTGACAATGAGGGAAGCTGGTGGACAGGGTGAGGGAATGAAAGGGTTAAGTTTTTACCTTTGTTTACATGACTGACAATGAGGGAAGCTGGTGGACAGGGTGAGGGAGTCAAAGGGTTAATTTCGTACCGCCTTGAGTACAAAGCTGTTTCCTTATTGACGGGGCTTACCCCATGCTGCTGTCAGGCTATTTTTAGCTTGTGCTTCAGGCTATTTTTAGTCTTTGCTTCTGGGGACGTTTTTTCCTCCAGTTGGTGGGTTGGTGGTTGTTGTTGACTTAACCTAGATGTGTAGTCAGTGTACCACATGTACTGGGCGGTGGTGTGAGTCATCAGAGGGATGTGTGACGTGTACCAACCACTGTGTGGTGTGTGTGTGTGTGTGTGTGTGGTGTGTGTGTGTGTGTGTGTGTGTTGTATGTGTGTGTGTACTCTGTGTGTGTGTGTGTTTATGTGTGTTAGCGTTAGAGAGAGACTGTGTGTGTGTGTTGTGTGTGTGTGCGTGTAGACATGTGGTGTGTGTGTGTGTGTATACATGTGGTGTGTGTGTGTATACATGTGGTGTGTGTGTGTGTGTGTGTGAGAGAGAGAGAGAGAGAGAGTGCATGTGTGTGTGTGTATACATGTGGTGTGTATGTGTGTGTGTGTGTGTGTGTGAGAGAGAGAGAGAGAGATGTGTGTGTGTGTATATACATGTGGTGTGTGTGTGTGAGTGTGTGTGTGAGAGAGTGTGTGTATGTGAGAGAGAGAGAGTGTGTGTGTGTACATGTGGTGTGTGTGTGTGTGTGTGTGAGAGAGAGAGAGAGAGAGAGTGTGTGTGTGTGTGTGGTACATGTGGTGTGTGTGTGTGTGAGAGAGAGAGAGAGAGTGTGTGTGTGTACATGTGGTGTGTGTGTGTGTGTGTGTGAGAGAGAGAGAGAGAGAGAGAGAGAGAGAGAGTGTGTGTTTGTGTACATGTGTGTGTGTGGTGTGTGTGTGTGTTACATGTGGTGTGTGTGTGTGTATGAAGAGAGAGGTGCCACTAGACCTGTCTTACAGCTAGTCCTGGCCACTGTACACATACAATCTGAGTTTACTAAAAGAAACAGACGAACCATAACACATAGTAACATATCAGTTGAAAGAAGTTGTAGAGATGAATTGTAATAAAAATATTGACTTTTATAGGCTATGTGTGTCTTGGCGTGGTGTGAGCAATAAAGATTTGAAGCAGAGGATTGCAGGCGATAGGAATTTAGGACATTAGCAACACACACACACACACACAGACACACACACAGACACAACTCACACACACACACACAACACACACACACACACACACACACACACACACACACACACACACACACACACACACACAACACACACACACACACACACACAACAGACACACACACACAACACACACACACACACACACACACACACAACACACACACACACACACACACACACACACGTTGTACACATGCTCACGCAATCAGAACACATATACAGCACTCGTCCGTCACGCAACCGCACCTCTCTTTTCAACCAATGACACTAAACAGATCACAATGATAATTTATACATTTTTTTACTAACAGCTTTCAAACAACACACATACAACATTCACATTCATATTCACACACCTTCATATTAACTCTTTCTCTCCTCCTCCTTTGTCTCCTCCCCCTTCTTCTTCTCCTTCCTCGTCTCCTGCTCCTCTTTCTTTTCCTTCTTCTTCGTCGTCTCCTTCTTTGTCATCTTCTTCTTCGTCTCCTTCTTCTGCCTCCTCTTCTTCTTCTCCTTATCCCTTTTCGCCATCTTTTTTTATTTTTCTTCTTTTTTTTTTCTTCTTCTTTTTCTCCTTCTAATTCACTTTCTTTCTCTTCTTCTTCTTCTCCTTCTTCTTTTTCACCTTCTTCTTCTCCTTCCTCTTCTCCTTCTTCTTCTTCTCCTTTTTTCTTCTCCTTCTTTTTCTTTTCTACTTCTTTTTTTCCCTTCTTCTTCGCCTTCTTCTTCTCCTTTTTTTTTTTTTTTTTTTTCTTTTCCTTCTCCTTTTTCGTTTCCTCCTCCTCTTCTTCTTCTTCTTCTTGAGCTCCAACCTTTCTCTCAGACTGTTTTAGGCGAAGTTTCTACAGTAAACCCATTCCACCCAGCTTTGGTCAGCTGTTTTCAAAAACTACATCCACATGCACACAAAATTCCCTTTCACACTCAACATAAAAAAAACATGCACACATCACTCCATGCACACATCACTCCATGCACACATCACTCCTGCACACATCACTCCATGCACACATCACTCCATGCACACATCACTCCATGCACACATCACTCCATGCACACATCACTCCATGCACACATCACTCCATGCACACGACACAAAAAACATGTGCACGCACCACCCTGCGCACATGACAGACACACACACTCAACACACACACACACACACACACACACACACACACACACAGAGGAAAACAATGAAATTTAAATCGTTCCACATGCTTACACATGACCTTGACATTGGATTTGTTTCTTCCCGCACCTTTCCTCCTGACAATTGAGGGCTGTGTGTGTGTATGGGTGTGTGTGTGTGTGTGTGGGTGTCTGTGTGTGTGTGTGTGTGTGTGGGTGTCTGTGTGTGTGTGTGTGTGTGTGTGTGTGTGAGAAAAGAGAGAGTATGTGTGTGAGCATGAAAGAGAGAGAGAGAGAGAGAGGGTTTATGTGTGTGTATGTTTGAGAGAGAGAGTGCATGTGTCTGTGCATATGTATGTTTGTTTGAGAGAGAGAGAGCGAGAGAGAAGTGTAAATATGTGTGTGTAAAGAGTGTGTTTATGTGTGTTTTATGTGAAAGTGTGTCAAAAATGTCGGACAAGATTTGTTAGCTACTTGTCATTTCATTCTTTCCTTACCTTATTTCGTTTGATCTTGTTTCAGATATTTATATATCGTACATAATTGTGATGCACGTATGATCCTATGTATACAGTATATATGTATTTATGTTTGCTTGTGTGTGTATTTCTGTTTATGTAATTTTATGTATAGACTTTGACTAACAAAAAGACACTCAATAAGTGCATTAGATAATTTGTTGATTTCCAATGTTTTGGTTTTAGACCTTCTTCAGAATAAAACAACAGTAATATGGCATGATCATTTCTGTATTGTAAATTTACCTCCCTTGCCTGAATTCATCACATGTTATTGTTGGTGTGTTCCATTGTTTTTCTGTCTTTCTTTGTTGTCTTTTGTGTACAAAGACTGGCTGGCTGAAAGTTTGTGCCTGTTTTGTTTGGTGAATTAACCCTCTGACTCTTGCAGCCTGTCCACCAGCATTCTGCAGTGTCAACCATGCTAGCAAAGCAAAAACTTAACCTTTTGACTCCCTCACTATGGCCACCAGCTTCCTGCAGGGAGCTTGTGGATAGGTTTAGGGAGTCAAAGGGTTATGTTTTTGCAGTTGGTAGATAGGGTGCAGGAGTCAAATGGTTAAATGCACATTCCCATTTATTTTTGTGTGTGTTTCTAGTTTATGTTTCCTTTTATGCTTTCGGTTACTTTGATTTGATTTTCTTAATAGAAGCAGTGAAGATGACGGTTTCAGCTGTTGCCTGATGTCAAATCACAATGCAAGAGATGTCAAATCATAATACAAGAGATGTCATATAATACAAGAGATGTCATATTATAATACAAGAGATGTCATATAATACAAGAGATGTCATATAATACAAGAGATGTCATATTATAATACAAGAGATGTCATAATACAAGAGATGTCATATAATACAAGAGTTGTTATATTATAATACAAGAGATGTCATATTATAATACAAGATGTCAAATCATAATACAAGATGTCAAATACAAAATGCCAAATTATAATGCAAGAGATGTCACATCATAATACAAAAGATGTCACATCATAATACAAAAGATGTCAAATCATAATACAAGCGGTGACTGGTTATGTTTTAGCCATTGCCTGATGTCAACTCATAATACAAGCGGTGACTGGTTATGTGGTTATGTTTCAGCTATTGCCTCGGACATCGTATTTATCCCAGGAGGTAGAGTGAGCCAGTCACCAGAGGTCCAGCGCCACTCCGTCACAGAGGATCACCATGGCGACCACACCCCTGTTTCCTCCAGTGAGGATGAACAGGATTCCCTGCCCTCTGCTGACACCTCCATTGATGATGTAAGTCACACCTCCATTGATGATGTCAGTCACACCTCCATTGATGATGTAAGTCACACCTCCATTGATGATGTAAGTCACACCTCCATTGATGATGTCAGTCCACCTCCATTGATGATGTCAGTCACCTCCATTGATGATGTCAGTCACACCTCCATTGATGATGTCAGTCACACCTCCATTGATGATGTCAGTCACACCTCCATTGATGATGTCAGTCACACCTCCATTGATGATGTCAGTCACACCTCCATTGATGATGTCAGTCACACCTCCATTGATGATGTAAGTCACACCTCCATTGATGATGTCAGTCACCTCCATTGATGATGTCAGTCACACTCATTGATGATGTCAGTCACTCCATTGATGATGTCAGTCACACCTCCATTGATGATGTCAGTCACACCTCCATTGATGATGTCAGTCACACCTCCATTGATGATGTAAGTCACACCTCCATTGATGATGTCAGTCACACCTCCATTGATGATGTCAATCACACCTCCATTGATGATGTCAGTCACACCTCCATTGATGATGTAAGTCACACCTCCATTGATGATGTCAGTCACACCCCCATTTATGATGTCAATCACACCTCCATTGATGATGTCAGTCACACCTCCATTGATGATGTCAGTCACACCTCCATTGATGATGTCAGTCACACCTCCATTGATGATGTCAGTCACACCTCCATTGATGATGTCAGTCACACCTCCATTGATGATGTCAGTCACACCTCCATTGATGATGTCAGTCACACCTCCATTGATGATGTTAGTTACACCTCTATTGGTGATGTTAGTCACACCTCCATTGATGATGTTAGTCACACCTCCATTTATGATGTCAATCACACCTCCATTGATGATGTTAGTCATGATGTCATTGACCATGTGGTGTTTCTGTGGATGATGTATGTGTCATCTCACTTGACGACATCAGTCACATCACTGTTGATGACATCAGTCACATCGCTGTTGATGACATCAGTCACATCACTATTGATGACATCAGTCACATCACTGTTGATGACATCAGTCACATCACTGTTGTTGACATCAGTCACATCACTGTTGACATCAGTCACATCACTATTGATGACATTAGTCACATCACTATTGATGACATCAGTCACATCATTGTTGATGACATCAGTCACATCACTATTGATGACATCAGTCACATCACTGTTGATGACATCAGTCACATCACTATTGTTGACATCAGTCACATCACTGTTGACATCAGTCACATCACTATTGATGACATCAGTCACATCACTGTTGATGACATCAGTCACATCACTGTTGATGACATCAGTCACATCGCTGTTGATGACATCAGTCGTATTACTGTGGATGGTATCAGTCACTTCACTACTGATGATGTCAGTTGCTATTGATACAGATACAATCATGACTTCCTTGGTGTCAGTAACGACATAGTAGTTATACTGTCATACAGATACAATCATGGCTTCCTTGGTGTCAGTAACGACATAGTAGTTATACTGTTATACAGATACAATCATGGCTTCCTTGGTGTCAGTAACGACATAGTTATACTTTATACAGATACATCATGCTGGTGTCAGTAACGACATAGTTAACTGTTATACAGATACAATCATGGCTTGGTGTCAGTAACGACATAGTTATACTGTTATACAGATACAATCATGGCTTGGTGTCAGTAACGACATAAGTTATGTTATACATCAGCTTGTGTCAGTAACGACTATTACGATACAGTACAATCATGGCTTGGTGTCAGTAACGACATAGTAGTTATCTGTTATAAATACATCATTGGTGTCAGTAACACATAGTAGTTAACTTATACAGATACAACTGGCTTGGTGTCAGTAACGACATAGTAGTTATACTGTTATACAGATACAATCATGGCTTCCTTGGTGTCAGTAACGACATAGTAGTTATACTGTTATACAGATACAATCATGGCTTGGTGTCAGTAACGACATAGTAGTTATACTGTTATACAGATACAATCATGGCTTCCTTGGTGTCAGTAACGACATAGTAGTTATACTGTCATACAGATACAATCATGGCTTGGTGTCAGTAACGACATAGTAGTTATACTGTCATACAGATACAATCATGGCTTGGTGTCAGTAACGACATAGTTATACTGTTATACAGATACAATCATGGCTTGGTGTCAGTAACGACATAGTAGTTATACTGTCATACAGATACAATTATGGCTTCCTTGGTGTCAGTAACGACATAGTAGTTATACTGTCATACAGATACAATCATGGCTTGGTGTCAGTAACGACATAGTAGTTATACTGTCATACAGATACAATTATGGCTTGGTATCAGTAACGACATAGTAGTTATACTGTCATTTATGTACATGTATGTATGTGATTATTGCCCAGATTGTGTTCTGAAGTTTCGCCCTATGTGACAGGTGGACGGAGGGGAGACGGCAGTGGCGCCACCATCGCCACGTGACAACATGCTGAAGATGCGCCACCTGCTGGTGACGGGAATCCTGGAAACGGAGAGATATTACCTGGAGTACCTGGACGTTCTGATTCACGTAGGATGGGAGAAGGGGGAGGGGGAGGTTGCAATAAATGGTGGTGGTGGTTGTTATCTGAGATAAAATCTGATAAAGACATGAGGTGTGACATACCTGTAGGTATTTATTGTGTTCATTGGAAGAACAGGTAAAATGTAATCTGATGAAGACCTGAGGTGTGACATACCTGTAGGTATTTATTGTATTCATTGGAAGAACAGGTAAAATGTAATCTGATGAAGACCTGAGGTGTGACATACCTGTAGGTATTTATTGTATTCATTGGAAGAACAGGTAAAATGTAATCTGATGAAGACCCGAGGTGTGACATACCTGTAGGTATTTATTGTATTCATTGGAAGAACAGGTGGAAAGAAGCATACAGACACAGGTGTTTATTACAGAAACATGGTAGACAACAGAACACATGGTAAAAACAACAGGTGTTTTATAACAGAACACATGGTAGACAACAGGTGTTTATAAACACGGAACAACATGGTAGACACAGGTGTTTTATTAACGGAAACACATGGTAGACAACAGGTGTTTATAACAGAACACGTGGTAGACAACAGGTGTTTATAACAGAACACATGGTAGACACAGGTGTGTTTATTTACAGAACACATGGTAGACAACAGGTGTTTATAACAGAACACATGTTAGAGACAACAGGTGTTTATTACAGAACACATGGTAGACAACGGTTTATAACAGAAATGTAGACAACAGGTGTTTATACAGAACACATGGTAGACAACAGGTGTTTATAACAGAACACATGGTAGACAACAGGTGTTTATTACAGAACACATGTAGACAACAGGTGTTTATAACAGAACACATGGTAGACACAACTTCACTGGCTCCCTGTATCAAAGCGCATACAGTACAAACTAGACACCATGTGCTACAAAAGCCTCAATAACGCAGCCCCCGGTTACCTGTCAAGCCTACTTGAGATCTATGTTCCCTCACGTACCCTCCGCTCTGCCTCCGATCCTCTGACTTTTCGCTTTCCACGCACTAAGCTCAATACCTATGGTCCACGAGCCTTCTCTGTTTCTGGTCCACTCTCCTGGAACAAACTTCCTCTCTCAGTCCATCAGCAACCTACTTTTGTCTCCTTCAAGTCCGCTCTCAAAACCCACCTTTTCTCCTCTGCATAAAATCCTAACCTCACTCAACCCCCCCTCCCCCCTCTGCAGCCTGTCTCCGCTCGGAGGGGAATCACATGGTTATAATATATAATTGTATATGCTATGCTCTCTATAATTTTCCATTGCTTTTATTCTTGCTTTTATTGCTTTTATTGCTTTTATTCTTTCTCCCCATTTATAGCCATGCGTGTATGTGTGTGTGTGTGTGCGTTGTGTGCGTGCATGCGTGCGTGTGTGTCTGCTTCAGCGCTTAGATTTGATTTTATCAAGATTTTGCGCTATATAAATATTGTAATTATTATTATTTTATTATTATAGACACAGGTTTTATAACAGAACACATGTAGACAACAGGTGTTTATAACAGAACACATGGTAGACAGCAGGTGTTTTATAACAACACATGTAACAGCAGTGTTATAACAGAACAGGTAGACAGCAGTGTTTTATAACAGAACACATGGTAGACAACAGGTGTTTATAACAGAACACATGGTAACAACAGGTGTTTTATATAACAGAACACATGGTAGACAACAGGTGTTTATAACAGAACACATGGTAGAACAGGTGTTTTATAACAGAACACATGGTAGACACAGGTGTTTTATAACAGAACACATGGTAGACACAGGTGTTTATAACAGAACATGGTAGACAGCAGGTGTTTTATAACAGAACACATGTAGACAAGGTGTTTAACAGAACACATGGTAGACAACAGGTTGTTTATAACAGAACACATGGTAGACAACAGGTGTTTATAAAACAGAACACATGGTAGACAAAGGTGTTTTATAACAAACACATGGTAGACACAGTGTTTATAACAGAACACATGGTAGACAACAGGTGTTTAAAACAGAACACATGGTAGACAACAGGTGTTTATAACAGAACACATGGTAGACAGCAGGTGTTTAAAACAGAACACATGGTAGACAACAGGTGTTAAAATAGAACACATGTAGCACAGTGTTAAAACAAACACATGGTAGACAACAGGTGTTTTAAGACACATGAAACAACAGTTTAAACAGAACACATGGTAGACAACAGGTGTTTATAACAACACATGGAACAACAGTGTTTTAACAGAACACAGGTAGACAACGTGTTTATAACAGAACACATGTTAGACAGCAGGTGTTTATAACAGAACACATGTTAGACAGCAGGTGTTTATAACAGAACACATGGTAGACAGCAGAAGTCACTGCGTTATGATTTAGAGATGGGGTCGGGTTGAGGTAAGTTTCACAAGTCAGTGTCCACAACATGGAAATATTCAAGTTTAATGTCTGAGTGTTCATGTAGTCTGTCAGTGAGGGGGGGGGTGGAGAGAGAGAGAGAGAGAGAGAGAGAGAGAGGAGAGAGAGAGAGAGAGAGAGAGAGAGAGAGAGAGTTTATTACTCAAGGAAAGTTACAATAGGTGTCACAGGACCTGTCTTACAACTAGTCATTGTTGTTCCATGCATGTAATATATCCATACAAACATGGAAATATACAACAAAGGCCTTTGAAAACAGAGAGAGAGACACAGAGAGAGAACCTGTGTGTATGTCAGAGTGCATGAGTGTGTATGTCTGTTTGTATGTCAGAGTGCATGGGTGTGTTTGTGTATGTGTCAGAGTGTGTGTGTATGTCAGAGTGTGTGTGTCTGTGTATATGTCAGTGTGTGTGTGTGTCTGTGTGTATGTCAGTGTGTGTGTCTGTGTGTATGTCAGAGTGTGTGTGTCTGTGTGTATGTCAGAGTGTGTGTGTCTGTGTGTGTGTGTGTCTGTGGTGAGTGTGTGTGTCTGTGTGTATGTCAGAGTGTGTGTGTCTGTGTGTATGTCAGAGTGTGTGTGTCTGTGTGTATGTCAGTGTGTGTGTCTGTGTGTATGTCAGAGTATGTGTCTGTGTCTGTGTGTATGTCAGAGTGTGTGTGTCTGTGTATGTCAGAGTGTGTGTGTCTGTGTATATGTCAGAGTGTGTGTGTCTGTGTGTATGTCAGTGTGTGTGTGTCTGTGTGTATGTCAGAGTGTGTGTGTCTGTGTATGTCAGAGTGTGTGTGTGTCTGTGTATATGTCAGAGTGTGTGTGTGTATGTCAGAGTGTGTATGTCAGTGTGTCTGTCTGTGTGTATGTCAGAGTGTGTGCCTGTGTCTGTGTGTATGTCAGAGTGTGTGTGTGTCTGTGTATATGTCAGAGTGTGTGTGTCTGTGTGTATGTCAGAGTGTGTGTGTCTGTGTGTATGTCAGTGTGTGTGTGTGTGTGTATGTCAGAGTGTGTGTGTCTGTGTGTATGTCAGTGTGTGTATGTCTGTGTGTATGTCAGTATGTGTGTGTGTGTGTGTGTATGTCAGAGTGTGTGTGTCTGTGTGTATGTCAGAGTGTGTGTGTCTGTGTGTATGTCAGAGTGTGTGTCTGTGTGTATGTCAGAGTGTGTGTGTATGTCAGTGTGTGTGTCTGTGTATGTCAGAGTGTGTGTGTGTCTGTGTGTATGTCAGAGTGTGTGTGTGTCTGTGTATATGTCAGTGTGTGTGTGTCTGTGTGTATGTCAGAGTGTGTGTGTATGTCAGAGTGTGTGTGTCTGTGTGTATGTCATGTGTGTGTGTCTAGTGTGTGTATGTCAGTGTGTGTGTGTCTGTGTATGTCAGTGTGTGTGTCTGTGTATGTCAGGTGTGTGTGTCTGTGTTATGTCAGAGTGTGTGTGTCTGTGTGTATGTCAGAGTGTGTGTGTCTGTGTGTATGTCAGAGTGTGTGTGTCTGTGTGTATGTCAGGTGTGTATGTCTGTGTGTATGTCAGTGTGTGTGTGTCTGTGTGTATGTCAGGTGTGTGTGTCTTGTGTATGTCAGAGTGTGGTGTGTCTTGTGTATGTCAGTGTGTGTGTGTATGTCTGTGTGTAGTGTCAGTTGTGTGTTATGTCAGAGTGTGTGTGTCTGTGTGTATGTCAGAGTGTGTGTGTCTGTGTGTTGTCAGAGTGTTTCGTATGTCAGAGTGTGTGTGTCTGTGTGTATGTCAGAGTGTGTGTGTCTGTGTATGCGTTTGTTTGACTTGAACAATTGTATTTCTAACGCCATGCACCCCCCCCCCCCCCCCTGTCCTGTGCAGTATAAGCGAACGCTGGAAGCGTCGTGCCAGACGTCCAAGCCGGTGATCAATGACGAGGACATCCAGGCCATCTTCGGCAACCTGCACCAGCTGCATGACGTCCACAAGGAGTTTGTCACCGGTCTGCAAGAGAAAGTCAGCCATTGGTCACATGACCAGACTGTCGGCGACATCTTCAAGTTGCTGGTCAGTTCATGTGGCTGTAACTCTGTTGCATCATATGCAGTTTGTTTGACTTTAAGATAATTTTAATCTTTACATCCTGTCCACTTTGTGTGAGTCTGACCATAGCCACATCAGATCCACTTTGCATGGTTTTAATCATTAAATGCACGTTGCACGATTTTAATCAAACGCACTTTGCATGATTTTAATCAGATCCACTGTGCACAAGTTTAATAAATGTACTTTGCATGATTTTAATCAAATGTACTTTGCATGATTTTAATCAAATGTACTTTGCATGATTTTAATCAGATCCACTGTGCACAAGTTTAATAAATGTACTTTGCATGATTTTAATCAAATGTACTTTGCATGATTTTAATCAAATGTACTTTGCATGACTTGGTGACATCTCTTCCTGTTGAAAAATTGTTTTATGATGTATTTTTTGTGGCTGACATGTCTGTTGCCTGTTTTTGACTTTTATTGTGATGATGATGATGATGATGACAACGACGATGATGATGATAATAATAGTACTGAAAGAAGAAGAAGACTGTATGATAATCCATACATATAGTGCAAACAGTGATGATGATGTTAATGATGATGATGATAATAATAAAAGAAGAAGAGAAGAATTTACAATAATTTATTTATATAGTGCAGACAGTCCACATCAAAGTCTGTCATTGCACTTTACATCACAACAACAACAACAACAACAATAACAAAAATGGATAGGGGCTTCCTTGTCTATATATCATCATCATCAGGTGCCCTGCCGCATGGAGTTGGTGACCATGGACTTCCATCTGTCTCTGTCTCTTGTTGCCCCAAGCATCTCCTCCACCCTCCTCGTCTTCAGCCACTCTGCAAGTCCGTCTAGCATTTTCTCCCTGGGTCTACCTGGTGCTCTCTTTCCCTCCAGCTTTCCCGTTGTGACCAGGTGCTCCAAATCCCCTTTCATCATAAAATGGCCTATAAATGTTGCCTGTCTTTTCCTAATCTTCCTTATGAATGATCTACTTGTGTCTGCCTCCATCAAGACTGTCTTGTTTGTTTTCTTTGCTGTCCATGGAACTCTCAACATTCTTCTTAGAAACCACATCTCAGCTGCCTCAATCTTGCTCTGGCTTTGCTTGTTGACTGTCCACACCTCACATCCATACAACAGTATTGGTTCTATATAACATTCAAGAATTCTCTTCCTGATGTTAATTGATAGGCATTTTTTGGTAAGAATGCTTGTCATCTTCATGAATGCTGTTTTGGCTTGGTCGATTCTGCCAGCTATTTCTGATGTGCATCTGCCGTCTGATGAAATGATCGTTCCCAGGTATTTAAACTTGTCAACCTGTGTCAAGGTTGTGCCATTTGCTGTTATTTTGCATGAGGGGATTTCATGTTTTTTACTGATCACCATGACTTTCAGTCTTCCTGCTGTTTAGTTCCAACCGCTTACCTTTGCTTTCTGTTTCTAGTATATTCACAAGGTTTTGTAGGTCCCTTTCATTTTCTGCAATTAGCACAGTGTCATCTACATATCGAATGTTGTTTATCATTTTTCCTCCAACCTTTAATCCAGGGTCTTCTTCTAGAGTTCTCATGATGTTTTCGCTGTAAAGTGAAAACAGATCTGGTGACAAAACACAACCCTGTCTGACTCCTCTTTTGATGTTTTGGAAAGAGCTTATATCGTTTTATATTCTCATTGCAGCTGTTTGTTCCCAATACATATTTCTGATTATTCGTAGATCTTTCCCATCAACATTGAGTCTCTCCAGTTAGTTGATCAATTCTTCATGTCTTACCCGATCGAAAGCCTTGGTATA